>JAWWMJ010050728.1:0-14750 GCA_035047045.1 Vireo griseus
TCCTTCTCCTTCTCCTTCTCCTTCTCCTTCTCCTTCTCCTTCTCCTTCTCCTTCTCCTTCTCCTTCTCCTTCTTCTCTTTCTTCCTCCTTTTTTCTGTGACCTCAGTTCCTGTCGTGTAGTGATTGGTAGAAAGAGTTTAGTTCAGGAAAGTTGTGCTAACAATATTGATAGTGATTGGATTTAGTAATGAAATAATATACATAGAACTTTCCTATTTGATGATAAAAACTATATCATCTCTGTACACCAAGCTTCTTCAAAATATAATAAAAAACCTGAAGAAGCAAAGAAATCTTTTGTTATTTTTCCCTGACATGAGAGATTGAGAGATTTTTATGTCCCATGTCCCAAAAAGATGAAACAAAACTTCTTTCTGCTGTTTCAAGGCTTGTTTAGTTTTTTCTTATCAAAGTTTTGGAGGCACAGGCTGTGCTGTGACCTCCAGGAACAGCAGAAAGGCAACCTGAAGCAAGTAGGTTTTATATATAAAAATATATTTATTATCAAGCAGTTAAAAAGTTTTAAATATCTTATTTTGTCCCCAAAACCAGTGAATATCAGCCTCATGTCTCCTCTACACTAAATCCTCTCTACCAGTTAGCAAATGACAGGAAATCGTGTCAGAGAGAAAAGGAAGAGAAGGAGAAGAAAGAAGGAGGAGGAGGAGAAGGAGAAAGGAGGAGGAGGAGGAGAAGAAGAAGAAAAGAAAGAAGGAGAAGAAAGAAGAAGAAGAGAAGAAGAAAGAAGGAGAAGAAAGAAAGAAGGAGAAGAGAAGGAGAAGAAGAAGAGGAGAAGAAAGAAGAGAAGGAGAAGAAAGAGAAGATAGAAGGAGAAGAAAGAAGAAGAGAAGGAGAAGAAAGAAGAAGAAAAGGAGAAGGAGAAGAAGAGGAAGAGAAGAAGGAAGAAAAAGAAAGAAGAAGAGAAACAGAAGAAAGAAAAAGAGAAGAAGAAGAAAAGAAAGAAAAAGAAGAGAAGAAGAAGAAGAAAAGAAGAGAAGAAAGAAGAGAAGGAAAAGGAGGAGAAAGAAGAAGAAGAGAAGAAGAGGGAAGAAGAAAGAAGAAGAAGAAAGAAGGAGTAGAGAAGGAGAAGAAAGAAGAATAGAAGGAGAAGAAGAAAGAAGGAGAAGAAAGAAGAGAAGAAGAAAAGAAGAGAAGGAGAAGAAGAGGAGAAGAAAGAAGAAGAAGAGAAGAAGAAGAAGAAGGAGAATCCCACACCCTAAAATCTCCATATTTTCCCCATATTAATATATAAAGCAAAACCTGAGAACTCCAACTCCACAATCTGAGCTGCACTAAACAAAAACCTTTTCATTTCTCTGGTGCATTCAAGTTCTCCCAAAAGCCAAGGCAGCTTCTCCCACAAACTTTAATTCCCAGGTTTTGAGGAGTTTTGGGAATAAAATCAACACCCAGAGAAGCAGGAAAAGTTCACCAGAAAAAACCTTGGGAAAAACCTCGGGAAAAACCTTCCAATGTTGATTTTTTTCCTCCCCAAAATTCCAGGTTCTCCGGGAACGTTTGGGAATTCGTTGCTTCCTGGGCCTCACGGCCACGGCCACGACAACCACGGCTCGAGACGTGAGGGAACATTTGGGAATTCCGGCGGAAAACGGAACCAGGGTCGGATCCTGTGGAATTCCCAACAACCTCCTGCTCTCTGTGTCCATGGATCCCGACAGGGATGAGGTGAGGAGGAGTTTTCGTTGGGTTTGGATTGTTCCTAGGGGTTTTTAGGGGAAAAAAATGCCATTTTTAGGGAACAAAATCTAATTTTTTAGGGAAAAATTTCCCAGTTTTAGGATCCAACGCCAATTTTTAGGGAGAAAAATTCCCATTTTTAGATGTAAACTTTGGTTTCTGGGGAGAATTCCTCATTTTTAAGGCAAATTTCCCCATTTTTAGGAAAACATTCCTCATTTTCACAGAAATTTTTTAGGATCTAAAACGTAATTTTTGAGGAAAAAAATCTTTTTTTTTTTTTTAAATTTCTTCATTTTTACGGGGAAAAAAATTCCATTTTTAGTGTGGAAAATGTTTTTAGGACAAATCCCACAATTATGAAGTAAAATCCCCATTTTTAGGATGCAACCCAAATTCTTAGGGAAAACATCCTCATTTTTAGATCTAAACTTCCATTTCTGTGGAGATTCCTCATTTTTAGGGAAAATTTCCCCATTTTTATTAAAAAAAACCATTTTTAGGGGAAAAAAATCCATTTTTAGGGAAAAATTCCTCATTTTCAGGGAGAATTTTTAGGATCTAAAATGTAATTTTTGGGGAAAAAAATCCATTTTTTAAGACAAAATTTCTTCATTTTTACGGGAAAAAAATTCCATTTTTAGGGTGGAAAATGTTGGTTTTAGGACAAATCCCACAATTATGAGGTAAAATCCCCATTCTTAGGATGCAACCCAAATTCTTAGGGAAAAAATCCTCATTTTTAGATCTAAACTTCCATTTCTGGGGAGATTTCTCATTTTTAGGGCAAATTTCCCCATTTTTTTAAAAAAAATCCATTTTTAGGGGAAAAAATTCCCATTTTTAGGGAAAAATTCCTCATTTTCAGGGAGAATTTTTAGGATCTAAAACCTAATTTTTGGGGAAGAAAAAAATCCCTTTTTTTTTAAATTCCTCATTATTAGGAAAAAAAAATTCCATTTTTAGGGTGGAAAATGTTTGATTTAGGGACTAATCCTACAGTTCTGAGGGAAAATCCCCCAATTTAGGATATAACTCAAATTTTTAGGGAAAAAAATTCCTATTTTTAGATCTAAACTTCCATTTCTGGGGAGAATTCCTCATTTTTAAGGCAAATTTCCCAATTTTTAGGGGGAAAAAAAATCCCATTTTTATATCTAAACTTCCATTTCTGGAGAGAATTCCTCATTTTTAGGGAAAATTTTCCCATTTTTAGGGAAAAAAAAATCCCATTTTTAGGGAAAAATTCCTCATTTTCACGGAGAATTTTTAGGATCTAAAACCTAATTTTTTGTGGGGGAAAAAATCCCTTTTTTTTCCTAAATTCCTCATTTTTAGGGGAAAATAATTCCATTTTTAGGGTGGAAAATGTTGTTTTTAGGACAAATCCCACAATTATGAGGTAAAATCCCCATTTTTAGGATGCAACCCAAATTCTTAGGGAAAAAAATCCTCATTTTTAGATCTAAACTTCCATTTCTGGGGAGATTCCTCATTTTTAAGGCAAATTTCCCCATTTTTATTAAAAAAATCCATTTTTAGGGGAAAAAAATCCCATTTTTAGGGGAAAAATTCCTCATTTTCAAGGAGAATTTTTAGGATCTAAAACCTAGTTTTTGGGGAAGAAAAAAATCCCTTTTTTTAAAAATTCCTTATTGTTAGGGGAAAAAAATTCCATTTTTAGGGTGGAAAATGTTTTTAGGACAAATCCCACAGTTCTGAGGGAAAATCTCCTTATTTAGGATACAACCCCAATTTTTAGGGAAAAAATTGCCATTTTTAGGATGCAACCCAATTTTTTAGGGAAAAAAATTGTCATTTTTAGATGTAAACTTAGATTTCTGGGGGGAATTCCTCATTTTTAGGGCAATTTTCCCCATTTTTATTGAAAAAATGCCATTTTTGAGGGAAAAATTCCCATTTTTAGGATGCAACCCAAATTTTTAGGGAGAGAAATCCCATTTTTAGATGTAAACTTCGATTTCTGGGGAGAATTCCTCATTTTTAGGAAAAATTTCCCCATTTTTAGGGAAAAATTCCTAATTTTCAGGGAGAATTTTTAGGATCTAAAACCTAAGTTTTGGGGGAAAAAAGTCCCTTTTTTAAAAAAAAATTCCTCATTTTTAGGGGAAAAAATTCCATTTTTAGGGTGGAAAATGTTGGATTTAGGGACTAATCCTACAGTTCTGAGGTAAAATTCCCATTTTTAGGATGCAACCCAAATTCTTAGGGAAAAAAATTCCTATTTTAAGATCTAAACTTTTATTTCTGGGGAGAGTTCCTCATTTTTAAGGCAAATTTCCCCATTTTTATTAAAAAATGCCATTTTTAGGGGAAAAAAATCCCATTTTTAGGAAAAAATTCCTCATTTTCAGGGAGAATTTTTAGGATCTAAAATCTAATTTTTGGGGAAGAAAAAAATCCCTTTTTTTAAAAATTCCTTATTATTAGGGGAAAAAAATTCCATTTTTAGGGTGGAAAATGTTGTTTTTAGGACAAATCCCACAGTTCTAAGGGAAAATCTCCTAATTTAGGATACAACCCCAATTTTTAGGGAAAAAAATTGTCATTTTTAGATGTAAACTTAGATTTCTGGGGGGAATTCCTCATTTTTAGGGCAAATTTCCCCATTTCTAAGGGAAAAAAAATTCCTATTTGTAGGGGAAAATTCCTCATTTTCAGGGAGAATTTTTAGGATCTAAAACCTAATTTTTGGGGAAGAAAAAAATCCCTTTTTTTTTTAAATTCCTCATTATTAGGGGAAAAAAATTCCATTTTTAGGGTGGAAAATGTTGATTTTAGGGACTAATCCTACAGTTATGAGGGAAAATCCCCAATTTAGGATACAACCCCAATTTTTAGGGAAAAAATCCTCATTTTTAGGATGCAACCCAAATTTTTAGGGGAAAAATTGCCATTTTTAGTATCCAACCTCAATTTTTAGGGAAAAAAATTCCCATTTTTAGATCTAAACTTCCATTTCTGGGGAGAATTCCTCATTTTTATGCAAATTTCCCCATTTTTAAGGTAAAAAAATGCCATTTTTAGGGAAAAATTCCTCATTTTTACGGAGAACTTTTAGGATCTAAACCCTAATTT
The DNA here is from genome assembly GCA_035047045.1 of Vireo griseus. Lineage (NCBI taxonomy): Eukaryota > Metazoa > Chordata > Aves > Passeriformes > Vireonidae > Vireo > Vireo griseus. The sequence continues at coordinate 4,798 of JAWWMJ010050728.1, forward strand.
TTGGGGATAAAAATCCCATTTTTTTGGGGAAAATTCCTCATTTTTACAAGAATTTTTAGGATCTAAACCTCAATTTTTGGGGGAAAAAAATCCAGGTTTTTTGGGGAAAATTCTTCATTTTCATGAAAAAATTCCCTTTTTAGGATCTGAACCTCAGTTTTGGTGAAAAAATCCTTTTTTTCTAGGGAAAATTCCTCATTTTTAGGGCAAATTTCCCCATTTTTAGGGACCAATCAACAGTTTTGTTGCAAAATTCCCATTTTTAGCATCCGACCTAAATTTTTGGGGGGGAAAATCCACATTTTTAGGGAAAAAGTCCTCATTTTCAGGGAGAATTTTTAGGATCTAAACCCCAATTTTTGGGGATAAAAATCCTATTTTTGGGGGGAAAAGTCTTCATTTTTCAGGGGAAAAAAATCGCGGGTTTTGGGGGAAAATTCCTCATTTTTAGGGAAAAATTCCCAGGATCTGAACCCCAGTTTTGGGGAAAAAAAATCCCATTTTTTTGGGGAAAATTCTTCATTTTTTAGGGGAAAAAATCCCAGGTTTTGGGGGAAAATTCCTCATTTTCAGGAAAAAAATTCTGGTTTTTTGGGGAAAATTTCTCATTTTTAGGGAAATCCTCTGGTTTTAAGATCTGAACCCCAGTTTTGGCAAAAAAATCCCTTTTTGGGGGGAAAATTCCTCATTTGCAGAGAAAAATTCCCAGTATCTGAACCCCAGTTTTGGGAAAAAAAAACCACAACATTTTTTGGGGGTAAAATTCCTAATTTTCAGGGAAAAATCCCTTTTTGGGGAAAATTCCTAATTTTCAGGAAAAAAATCCCAGGTTTTTTTGGGAAAATTCCTCATTTTTCAGGGGAAAAAAATCCCATTTTTTGGGGAAAAATTCCTAATTTTCAGGGAAAAATCCCAGGTTTTTTTGGGAAAATTCCTCATTTTTCAGGGGAAAAAATCCCATTTTTTTGGGAAAAATTCCTAATTTTCAGGAAAAAGTCCCAGATTTTTTTGGGAAAATTCCTCAGTTTTCAGGAAAAAAATCGCATTTTTTTTGGGAAAATTCCTCATTTTCAGAGAAAAAAAAATCCCATTTTTCGGGGCAAATTCCTCATTTTCAGGGGAAAAAAATCCCTTTTTTTTGGAACATTCCTAATTTTCAGGGGAAAAAATCCCAGATTTTTTGGGGAAAATTCCTCATTTTCAGGGAAAAAAAACCATTTTTGGGGAGAAAAATCCTCATTTTCAGGGGAAAAACTTCGCATTTTTTGGAGGAAACTCCTCATTTCTAGGTCCGAACCCCCCGAAACTGAGTCAAAATCCTCATTTTTAGCATTTTCAGGGAACAAATCCCAATTTTTCCCCTGGGATCCTGATTTTTCCCCCTCATTCCAGGCTCTGATTTCCCTGCTCCGAGGAGAAGATTTTGGCTCTTTGGGTTCCATCATCGTTTACTGCACGAGGAGGGAGGAGAGCGAACGTGTGGCAGCTCTGATCAGGACCCAGCTCCAGGGAATCCATCCCAAAAACACCTGGAAAAAACAAGGAAAAGGTGAGAGGAAATTCCTGAGCCAAAAAACACCTGGAAAAAACATGGAGAAGGTGAGAGGGAAATTCCTGAGCCCAAAAACACCTGGAAAAAACATGGAAAAGGTGAGAGGGAATTCCTGAGCCCAAAAACACCTGGAAAAAACATGGAAAGGTGAGAGGGAATTCCTGAGCCCAAAAACACCTGGAAAAAACATGGAGAAGGTGAGAGGGAATTCCTCAGCCCAAAAACACCTGGAAAAAACATGGAGAAGGTGAGAGGGAAATTCCTGAGCACAAAAACACTGGGAAAAAACATGGAAAAGGTGAGAGGGAATTGCTGATCCCAAAAACACCTGGAAAAAACATGGAGAAGGTGAGAGGGAATTCCTCAGCCCAAAAACACTGGGAAAAAACATGGAAAAGGTGAGAGGGAATTCCTGAGCCCAAAAACACTGGGAAAAAACGTGGAAAAAGTGAGAGGGAAATTCCTGAGCACAAAAACACCTGGAAAAAACATGGAAAAGGAGAGAGGGAAATTCCTCAGCCAGAAAACACCTGGAAAAAACCTGGAAAAGGTAAGAGGGAATTCCTGAGCCCAAAAACACTGGGAAAAAACATGGTGAAGGTGAGAGGGAATTGCTGAGCCCAAAAACACCTGGAAAAAACATGGAAAAGGTGAGAGGGAATTCCTGAGCCCAAAAACACTGGGAAAAAAACATGGAGAAGGTGAGAGGGAATTCCTGATCCCAAAAACACCTGGAAAAAACATGGAAAAGGTGAGAGGGAATTCCTCAGCCCAAAAACACCTGGAAAAAACATGGAAAAGGTGAGAGGGAATTCCTCAGCCCAAAAACACCTGGAAAAAACATGGAAAAGGTAGGAAAAAACTCCCAGGGAATGAGGAAAAATGGGATGGAAGGGTTGGGAAAATCTTTTAATATTCTAATAATAATCTAATCTTCTAATAATCTAATATTCTAATAATCTAATATTCTAATAATCTAATAATCTAATCTGATAATGTTTCTAATATTAGTATTTATATTTAATGTTAATATTCATATTAATATTTATATTATTTTTATGTGTTTGTTATGTATCTTATATAAATATATTTATAATATAAATGCATGCTATTATATATTTTATATATATAAAAATGCATATTATTGTGTATATTTAAATATATATAAGTGCATACTACTATATATATATATAAATGTGTACTGTTATATATACTTAAGTTGATATATAAAGGCATGCTATTATATATATTTAAATATATGTATAAAATAAATACATAATATTATGTATATTATAAATATATGTAAGTATATATGTATAAGTATACGTGATGTAAATACATGTATATAATATAAATACAGATTATTTTATATGTATTGTAAATATATAAAAATATCTGTATGTATAAATGGATAAGTTATATCTATAAATGTATATAATATAAATACATACTGTTATTTATAATATATATAATATATACTATATATGTAATGAATATAATACATATATACATATATATGTACGTATATACATATATATATGTATAAACATGTATATTATGTAAGTAAATGTATATAGTATAAACATACACTTATATATTATAAGTATATGTAAACATATATGTATAAATATATTTTATAAATATATGTATATAATACAAATATAGACTATTATATAAAAACATATATAAATACATGTATTATATAAATATATATATTATATCTATGGTTTTTTTAATATTAATAATAATATTTGGAGAGATTTCTATGGGAAATCCTCAAAATTCTGACGTTTCCATGGGAAAGCCCTGAAAATTTCACGTTTTCTGTGGAAAATCCCCAAAATTTTGAGTTTTCCATGGGAAATAACCCAAAATTTTAGTTTTTTATGGGAAATCTGAAACTTTAGAGAGTTTTCAATTGAAAATCCTCGAAATTTTGAGTTTTCTATGGGAAATCCTAAAAATTTTGAATTTTCCATGGGAAATTCCCCAATATTTTGAGTTTTCCATGGGAAATCCTCAATATTTGAAGAATTTTCAATGGGAAATCGCCAAAAATTCTGACTTTTCCATGGAAAAATCCCCAAAATTTTGAGTTTTCCATGAGAAATCCCAAAAATTTTGTATTTTCCATGGGAAATCCCCCAAATTTCAAGTTTTTCATGAGAAGTCCTGAAAAAATTTTGAGTTTTCCATGGGAAATCCCCAAAATTCTGAGTTTTCTATGGCAGATCCCCCAAATTTTGAGTTTTCAAAGGAAAACCCTAAAACATTTTGAGTTTTCCATGGGAAATCCCCAAAATTCTGAGTTTTCAATGGGAAACCCAAAAAAATTCTGACTTTTCCATGGGAAACCCCTCAACATTTGGAAAGTTTTCAGTGAAAAATCCCCAAAATTCTGAGTTTTCTATGGAAAACCCTAAAAAATTTGAGTCTTCCATGAGAAATCCCCCAAATTATGAGTTTTCCATTGGAAAACCCCAAAATTCTGAGTTTTCACTGGGAAATCCCAAAAACTTTGAGTTTTCCGTGGGAAATCCTGAAAATCTTTGAGAGTTTTCAGTGGGAAATCCCAAAAATTTTGAGTTTTCCATGGGAAAACCCTAAAAAATTTTGAGTTTTCCATGAGGAATCCCCAGAATTCTGACTTTTCCATGGGAAATCCTCAACATTTGGCAAGTTTTCAATGAAAAATCCCCAAAATTTCAAGTTTTCCATGGAAAAACCCCCAAATCCTGCACTTCCATCCCAAACCCATGGGATTTGGGTTGGACACAACCCTGAAAAAAATCCCAAATTTTTTCCCTTTTTCTTTTCCAGGCAAAATTCCTTCTTTTTCCACCACCCAAGCTTACCACGCTGGGTTATCCCCCCGGGAACGCCGCCGGATCCAGAGGGAATTCATGGGTGGCCAAATCAGGATCTTGGTGGCCACGGTGGCTTTTGGGATGGGATTGGACAAAGCCGACGTGGGAGGAGTCATCCATTACAACATTCCCGGGAATTTGGAGAGCTCCGTGCAGGAAATGGGGAGAGCTGGCAGGGATGGGAACCCTGCTCGCTGCCACCTCTTCCTGCAGCCACAGGTGAGCTTCTCCTCATGCAATTCCGGGGGAAATCCTAAAATTTTGGGTTTTTTTGTGGGAAATCCTGAAAAATTTGGAGCATTTTCCAATGGAAATCCAAAAAAATACAGAGTTTTCTGAGGGAAATCCTGAAAAATTTTGAGTCTTCTGAAGGAAATCCTGAAAACTTTTGAGTTTTCCATGGGAAATCTTCAATATTTGGAGAGTTTTCAATGGAAAATCCCCAAAAATTTCGAGTTTCTGAGGGAAATCCTCAAAATGTTGAGAATTTTACATGGGAAATTCCCTCAGAATTTGGAGTTTTCCATGGGAAATCCTAAAAAATTTTAAGAGTTTTCAGTGGGAAATATTCAATATTTGGAGAGTTTTCCATGGGAAATCCTAAAAAATTTTGAGTTTTACATTGGAAATCCTGAAAAATTTCGAGTTTTCAGTGAGAAATCCTAAAAGTTTTGAGAGTTTTCAGTGGGAAATCATCAATATTTGGAGAGTTTTCAATGGAAAATCCTCAAAAATTTCGAGTTTTCTGAGGGAAATCTTCAAAATGTTGAGAGTTTTCCATGGGAAATTCCCTCAGAATTTTGGGTTTTCCATGGGAAATTCCCTCAAAATTTGAGTTTTCTGTGGGAAATCCTGAGAAATTTGGAGCATTTTCGTGGGAAATCCTCAATATTTGGAGAGTTTTCCATGGAAAATCCCCAAAATTTTCAAGTTTTCCATGGGAAATCCTCAATAATTGAAGAGTTTTCCATTGGAAATCCCCCAAAAATTTGAGTTTTCCATGGGAAATCCCCAAAATTCAGAGTTTTCAGTGGGAAATGCCCCAAAATTGGTGTTTGGCTTTGGGGATGGGATTGGACAAAGCTGACGTGGGAGGAGTCATCCATGACAACATTCCCGGGAATTTGGAGAGCTCCGTGCAGGAAATGGGGAGAGCTGGGAGGGATGGGAACCCTGCTCGCTGCCACCTCTTCCTGCAGCCACAGGTGAGCTTCTCCTCATGCAATTCCGGGGGAAATCCTAAAATTTTGGGGTTTTTTTGTGGGAAATCCTAAAAAATTTGGAGCGTTTTCCAATGGAAATCCAAAAAAATTTTGAGTTTTCTGAGGGAAATTGCCTCAAAATTTCAAGTTTTCAGTGGGAAATCCAAAAAAATTTTGAGAGTTTTTTGTGGGAAATCCTGAAAAATTTCAAGCGTTTTCAAATGGAAATCCGAAAAAAATTTGAGTTTTCTGAGGGAAATCCTAAAATATTTTGAGAGTTTTCCATGGGAAATCTTCAATATTTAGAGAGTTTTCAATGGAAAATCCCCAAAAATTTTGAGTTTTCTGTGGGAAATCCTCAATATTTGGAGAGTTTTCAATGGAAAATCCCCAAAAATTTTGAGTTTTCTGAGGGAAATCCTCAAAATGTTAAGAGTTTTACATGGGAAATTCCCTCAGAATTTGGAGTTTTCCATGGGAAATCCTAAAAAATTTTAAGAGTTTTCAGTGGGAAATATTCAATATTTGGAGAGTTTTCCATGGGAAATCCTAAAAAATTTTGAGTTTTACATTGGAAATCCTGAAAAATTTTGAGTTTTCTGTGAGAAATCCTTAAAATGTTGAGAGTTTTACATGGGAAATTCCCTCAGAACTTGGAGTTTTTCATGGGAAATCCCTCAAAATTTTGAGTTTTTTGTGGGAAATCCTCAATATTTGGAGAGTTTTCCGTGGGAAATTCCCTCAAATTTTGAGTTTTTCGTGGGAAATCTTCAATATTTGGAGAGTTTTCAATGGAAAATCCCCCAAAATTTTGAGTTTTCTGAGGGAAATCCTCAAAATGTTGAGAGTTTTCCATGGGAAATTCCCTCAGAATTTGGAGTTTTCAGTGGAAAATCCTCAAAATTTCAAGTTTTCCATGGGAAATCCTAAAAAATTTTGTGTTTTCCATGGAAAATCCTCCAAAATTTCAAGTTTTCAATGGAAAAACCCCCAAAAATTCGAATTTCCCATGGGAAATCCCCCAAAATCTTGGGAATTCTCCCCTGATTCCTTGGTTTTTCCGTAGGGTCAGGATCTCCCTGAGCTTCGCCGTCACATTTACGCAGATTCCGTGGATTTTTGGGCTCTCAAGAAGCTGATCCAGAGAGTTTTTGCTCCTTGTAAATGCCTGGAAATCCATGGAAAAATCCAGAATACGTCCGAGGTGAGGAGCCCATTCCTGATTTAATCCAGAAAAACTCGGGAATTTTGGGGGTTTTTTTTTGAGAAAGGGAGAACTTGGGATAACCCCAAAAAAATTTGGGGATTTTCCACAGGGAGATGAGGTGGAAAATGCTGAAAATGTGGAATTTTGTGAGTTGGAAAAGAGGGAAAAGCCTCGGATCTGCCGAGGCCACGAGCGCTGCATTCCCATCCGGGAAATGGTGGAGGCTTTGGATCTTCGGGAAGAAGGTGAGGTCCAAAAATTTGGGAATTTCAGTTCCAATCCTTGAGAATTTCAGCTCTTCCCCTTTGGAATTCCAGCTCCAATTATTTGGGAATTTCAGTGCCAAATCCTTTGGGAATTCCAGCTCCAATCCTTTAAGAATTCCAGCTCCAATATTTTGGGAATTCCAGCTCCAAATCCTTGAGAATTTCAGTTCCAAATCCTTGGGAATTTCAGCACCAATCCTTTGGGAATTTCAGCTCCAATATTTTGGGAATTCCATCCCCAATCCTTTAGGAATTCCAGCCCCAATCCTTTGGGAATTTCAGCTCCAAATCCTTGGGAATTTCAGCTCCAAATCCTTTGGGAATTTCAGCTCCAATCCTTTGGGAATTCCAGCTCAAATCCCTGGAAGTTCCTGCTCCAATCCTTGGGAATTTCAGCTCCAATCTTTTGGGAATTTCAGCTCCAATCTTTGGAAATTTCAGCTCCAAATCGTTGAAAATTTCAGCTCCAAACCTTGGGAATTTCAGTTCCAATCCTTTGGGAATTCCAGCTCCAATTCCTTGAGAATTTCAGTTCCAAATCCTTGGGAATTTCAGCTCCAAATCTTTGGGAATTCCATCCCCAATCCCTGGAAATTCCAGCACCAAATCTTTGACAATTCCAGCTCCAACCCTTGGGAATTTCAGCTCCAACCCTTGGGAATTTCAGCTCCAATCCTTTATAAATTCCACCTCCAATATTTTGGGAATTCCAACTCCAAATCTTTGGGAATTTTGGCTTCAAACCTTGGTAATTCCAGCTCCAATCTTTGGGAATTCTAGCTCCAAATCCTTGGTAATTCCAGCTCCAATCTTTGGGAATTCCAGCTCCAAATCCTTGACAATTCCATCTCCAATCCCTTTGGCGAGCCCAACCAAAATCTCAACATTCCCAAAAAATTTGGGAATTCCATTCCCAGTTTTTATATTTTTTTTTTTTCCCTTTCCAGGGATCGAGACTCTCCTGTGTTACCTGGAGCTGCATCCCAAGAAATTCCTGGAGCTTTTCCCTCCTGTTTATTCTCGGTGCCGAATTCGCTGCTCCAGAGGCTCTCGGCAGCTCCGCGAAGCAGCTCGGAGGTGACAATTCCCAAAATTCCTTCTCTGCTCCTCATAAAAAAATCCCTCCAAAAACTTGGCATTCCAACCCAAAAAATCAGATTTTTAACCCCCCAAAAAATGTGGTTTTTTTTTTTTCTCAAAAATTTGGCCTGAAAATGTGGATTTTCCCCCCAAAAATGGGAATTTTTTCCCTAAAAATATGGATTTGCCCCCCAAAATTTGGGATTATTTCCCCCTAAAAATGGGGATTTTTCCCCCCAAAAATGGGATTTCTTCCGTAAAAATGGAGAAATTTGCCCTAAAATTGGGCATTTTCCCCTAAAAAAATGGGATTTTTTTCCCCTAAAAATGGGGATTTTCCCCTAAAAAAGGGATTATTTTCCCCTAAAAATACGGATTCCCCCCCCCCACAAAAATGGGATTTTTTTCCCCCTAAAAATGGGAAAATTCACCCTAAAAATGGGGATTTTCTCCCCAAAAATGGGGGTTTTTTTCCCAAAAATTGGCCGTAAAAATGGGGATTTTCTCCCCAAAGAATGGGCAATTTTTTCCTCTAAAAATGGAGACATTTGCCCTAAGCATATGAATTTTTCCCCCCCAAAATGGGATTTTTTTTAACTAAAAAATGGAGAAATTTGCCCTAAAAATGTTGATTTTTACCCCAAAAATTGTGGGTTTTTTTCCCAAAAATTGGACCTAAAAATGGGTATTTTTCCCCAAAAAAATGGGATTTTTATTGCCCTAAAAATAAGGATTTTTCCCCCGAAAAATTTAGATTTTTTTTTCTGCCCAGAAATGGGAATTTTCCCCTAAAAAAAATGGATTTTTTTTCCCTAAAAGGATGGTTTTTTCCCCCCAAAAAATGGGATTTTTTTTCACTAAAAAATGGAGAAATTTGTCCTGAAAACATAGATTTTCCCCCCAAAAAATGGGAATTTTTTTTCCCTAAAAATGGAGAAATTCGCCCTAAAAATATGGATTTTCCCCCAAAATATGGAACTTTTTCCCCCCTAAAAATGGGAATTTGCCCCTAAAAAAAATTGTATTTTTTTTCTCTAAAAATACAGGTTTTTCCCCCACAAAAAAAGGGATTTTTTTCCCCAAAAATTTGCCCTAAAAATGAGGATTTTCCCCAAAAAATGGGATGTTTTTTCCCCAAAACCTGCGATTTTTTCCCCAAATATTGGCCCTAAAAAAATATAATTTCCCCCCAAAAAATGGGATTTTGTTCCCAAAAAATTTGCCTGAAAAATATGAATTTTCCCACCAAAAAATGGGAAATTTTTTCCCCAAAAATTGATTTTTTTTTCCCAAAACTTGGCCCTAAAAATGACGATTTTTCCCCCAAAAATGAGATTTTTTTTCCCCAAAAAATGCAAATTTTTTCTCCCAAAAAAATGGAATTTTTTCCCCAAAAATTTACCCTAAAAACCTAAATTTTCCCTCAAAAAATGCAATTTTTTCCCCAAAAATTTGCCCTAAAAATATGGATTTTCCCTAAAAAAATGGGAATTTTTTTCCCACAAACTTACCTTAAAAATGGGAATTTCCTCCAAAAATAGGATTTTTTTTTCCAAAAATTGGGATTTTTTTCCCCATAATTGAGCCTAAAAACAGGGATTTTCTTTCAGAAAACGTGAATTTTTTTCCCCAAAATTGCAAATTTTCCCCCCAAAAAATGGAAAATTTTCCCCCAAAAAATGAGATTTTTTCCCTCAAAACTTGACTCTAAAAATGACAATTTCCCCCAAAAAATGCAACTTTTTTCCCCAAAAATTTCCCAAAAAAATCTCAATTTTC
>JAWWMJ010050730.1:0-14698 GCA_035047045.1 Vireo griseus
ATTTGGACAATTTTGGGTGGATTTGGGGAGTTTGGGGTGGATTTGGGGAGAAAAAAGTGGGGATTAAAGGGTTAAATTGGGGTGAAATTGGGGAAAATTGGGATAAAAGGGGAATAAAAGATGATAAAAAGGGGATCAGATGAGGAACTGTTGAAAGTTTTTGGGTGAATTTTGGGGATTTTGGGCAAATTTGGGTGAAATTTGGGGAGTTTGGGGGGATTTGGGGAGGATTTGGGCAAAAAAAAGGGAATTAAAGGGTTAAATTGGGGGGAAATTGGGGTAAAAGTGGAGTAAAAAGGAGATCAGGTGAGGAACTGTTGAAAGTTTTTGGGTGAATTTTGGGGATTTTGGGCAAATTTGGGCGGAATTCGGGGAGTTTGGGGAGTGGGGGGGGTTTGGGGGAGAAAAAAGTGGGGTTGGAAGGGTTAAAATTGGGGAAATTTCGGTAAAAAGGAAATAAAAAGGAGCTCAGGGAGAAATTTTGGGGAAATTTTGGGGATTTTGGGCAAATTTGGGTCAGTTCGGGGCAGTTTTGGGGAGTTTGGGGTGGAATTTTGGGGAATTTTGGGATATTTTGGGAGGGTTTTTTTGGGGTGAATCCCAGGTGGATTTTGGGTTTGTTTTGAGCCATTTTCAGACATTTTTTGACCTTTTTTGGTCATTTTTGAGCCTTTTTTTCACGGGTTTTTTTTGGGGAAATTCCCAAAATTTTGGAGAATTTTGGGATAACTTAGGAGGTTTTTTGGGGTGAATTCAAGATGAATTTTGGGTCACTTTTCAGCCATTTTCAGCCATTTTTTGGTCATTTTTGGTCATTTATTGGCCGTTTTTGGTCATTTTTCATCATTTTTTCACTGTTTTTCGCCATTTTTTTCCCGTTTTTTTTTGGGAATTCCCAAAATTTTGGGGAATTTTGGGATAATTTGGGAGGTTTTTTGGGGTGAATTCCAGGTGGATTTTGGGTTCATTTTAAGCCATTTTGGGTTCATTTTGCCTCATTCTCAGCCATTTTTTGGCCGTTTTTGCTCATTTTTTTGCCATTTTTTCACTGTTTTTTTCCCGTTTTTTTTTTAGGAATTCCCAAATTTTGGGGAATTTTGGGATAATTATGGAGGCTTTTTAGGGTGAATTCCAGGTGGATTTTGGATCACTTTTCAGCCATTCTCAGCCATTTTTTGGCTGTTTCCTGCTCATTTTTTGGCCGTTTTCAGCCATTTTTTCACCGTTTTTCGCCATTTTTTCACCGTTTTTTCCCCGTTTTTTTTGGGAATTCCCAAATTTTGGGGAATTTTGGGATATTTCGGGAGGTTTTTTGGGGTGAATTCCAGGTGAATTTTGGGTCACTTTTCAGCCATTTTCAGGCTGTTTTTGGTAATTTTTCATCATTTTTCACTGTTTTTCGCCGTTTTTTCACCGTTTTTTTTCCCTTTTTTTTTGGGAATTCCCAAAATTTTGGGGAATTTCGGGACAATTAGGGATGTTTTTTGGGGTGAATTCCAGGTGGATTTTGGGTCTGTTTTGAGCCATTTTGGGTCACTTTTCACCCATTTTCAGCCATTTTTTGGTCATTTTTTGGCCATTTTTGATCATTTTTTCACCATTTTTTCACCGTTTTTTCCCGGTTTTTTTTGGGAATTCCCAAAATTTTGGGGAATTTTGGGATAACTTGGGAGGCTTTTTAGGGTGAATTCCAGATGAATTTTGGGTCTGTTTTGAGCCATTTTCAGCCATTTTTCAGTCATTTTTTGGCCATTTTTGGTCATTTTTTCACCGTTTTTTTCCGTTTTTTCCCAATTTTTTTTAGGGAATTCCCAAAATTTTGAGGAATTTTGGGATAACTTGGGAGGTTATTTGGGGTGAATTTTGGGTCCCTTTTGCCTCATTTTCAGCCATTTTTTGGCCATTTTTCAGCCATTTCTTGGCCATTTTTGGTCATTTTTTCACCGTTTTTCGCCATTTTTTCACCGTTTTTTCCCATTTTTTTTTTGGGAATTCCCAAATTTTGGTTATTTTGGGGTTTTTTGGGGTGTCTCACGCAGGCAGGCAGCAGCCAGGAGCCTCTGGGCAGCCTCGGGGGTGGCACAGGAGGGGAACAGAGGCTGCAGGACAGAGTTTCTTTCCTGGGTTTTTTTTGGGGGGAATTCCCAAAATTTTGGGGAATTTTGGGATATTTTGGGAGGGTTTTTTTGGGGTGAATTCCAGGTGGATTTTGGGTTCGTTTTGAGCCATTTTGGGTCTGTTTGGAGCCATTTTCAGACATTTTTTGGCCATTTTTGGTCATTTTTAGGCCTTTTTTTCACGGTTTTTTTTTGCGAAATTCCCAAAATTTTGGGGAATTTTGGGATAACCTGGGAGGGTTTTTTGGGGTGAATTTGGGGTGAATTTTGGGTCACTTTTCACCCATTCTTAGCCATTTTTTGCTCATTTTTGGTCATTTCTTGGCTGTTTTTCGTCATTTTTTCGCCTTTTTTTCACCATTTTTTTTCCTGATGTTTTTTGGGAATTCCCAAAATTTTGGGGAATTTTGGGATAACTTGGGAGGCTTTTTGGGGTGAATTCCAGGTGGATTTTGGGCCTGTTTGGAGCCATTTTCAGCCATTTTTCAGTCATTTCTTGGCCATTTTTGGTCGTTTTTTCACCGTTTTTTCCCATTTTTTTTTTGGGAATTCCCAAAATTTTGGGGAATTTTGGGATAACTTGGGAGGTTTTAAATGTGAATTTGGGGTGAATTTTGGGTCTGCTTTGAGCCATTCTCAGCCATTTTTCGGTCATTTCTTGGCCGTTTTCAGCCATTTTTTGGCCGTTTTTCACCGTTTTTTCACCGTTTTTTCCCATTTTTTTTTTGGGAATTCCCAAATTTTGGTTATTTTGGGGTTTTTTGGGGTGTCTCACGCAGGCAGGCAGCAGCCAGGAGCCTCTGGGCAGCCTCGGGGGTGGCACAGGAGGGGAACAGAGGCTGCAGGACGTAGTTGGCGAAGGTCAGGGCGATCACGGCTTGGTTCGTGGGGTAAATCACCAGCACCGAGATCCAGAGCCGCAGGAACCTTTTTTGGGGGGAAAAAAGGAGATTTTGGGGCTTTTCTGGAGGGTTGAAATAATGGGTAGACACCAGGAAAAAAAACCCAAAAAAAAACCCCAAAAAAATCGCAAAAAAAACCAAAAAATCCCCCCAAAATCACCCAAAATCCCATTAAAAAACCTCAAGAAACCGCAAAAAACGCCCCAAAAATCTCCCCAAAATCCCCCCAAAAAATCCCAAATTGAAAACAAAAAAAATTCCCCAAAAATCCCCCAAGGATTTCCCCAAAATCCCAATAAAATCCCCCCAAAATCCCATTAAAAAAACCCAAAAAAATCCCCAAAAATCCCATTTAAAAACCGACCCAAAAATTCCCCAAAATCCTCCCAAAATCCCACAAAAAACCCTCAAAAAATTCCTCAAAAAATTGGGTAAAAAATGGGAAAATTTCTCGAAAAAAAAGGGAAAAATTGGGTAAAAATGGGGAAAATTGGGTAAAAAAATGAGGAAAATTGGGGAAAAATGGGGGAAAATTGTCAGAAAAACTGAAAAATTTTGGGAAAAAATGGGGAAAATTTTCCTGAAAAATGCGAAAGTTTTGCTAAAAATGGGTGGAAAATTGGGTAAAAAATGGGGAAAAATTTGGTAAAAAATGGGGAAAATTGGGTAAAAAATCGGGAAATTTCTGTTAAAAGTGGGGAAAATTGGGTAAAAAATGGGAAAATTTCTCTAAAAAAATGGGAAAAATTGGGTAAAAAATGGGGGAAAATTGCTAAAAAATGGGGGAATTTTGCTACAAAATGGAGGAAAATTGGATAAAAAATGGGAAAAATTTTGCTAAAAAATAGGGAAAATTGGTTAAAAAATGGGAAAATTTCGCTAAAATAATGGGGAAAATTTGGTGAAAAATGGGGGAAAATTGGGTAAAAAATGGGAAATTTCTCTAAAAAAATGGGTGAAAATTGGGCAAGAAATGGGGAAAATTGGGTAAAAAAATGGGGAAAATTTTGCTACAAAGAGGGGAAAATTGGGGAAAAAATGGGGAAATTTCTCTAAAAAATGGAGAAAATTGGGTAAAAGAAATGGAGGAAATTGGGTAAAAAAATGCTGAAATTTTTGCTAAAAAATGGAGGAAATTGGGTAAAAAATGGGAAAATTTTGCTAAAAAATGGGGAAAATTGGGTAAAAAAATTGAGAAAATTGGGTAAAAAATGGGGAAAAATTTGGTAAAAAATGGGGAAATTTCGGTAAAAAATGGGGAAAATTGGGTAAAAAGTGGGGAAATTTTGCTAAGAAATGGGGAAAATTGCTAAAAAAATGGGAAAACGTCTCTAAAAAAATGGGGGGGAAATGGGGAAAATTAGGTAAAAAATGGGGAAAAATTGCTAAAAAATGGGAAAAATTCGCTGAAAAATGGGGAAAATTGGGTAAAAAATGGGGAAAACTTGGTAAAAAGTGGGGAAAAGTGGTGTAAAAAAGTGAATTTTCGCTGTAAAACGACCAAAAAACGCCAGATTTTGGCCAAAAAACACCCGATTTTCACCAAACCAAGCTCGATTTTCATCGCATTTTTTGCCCAAATGCCCAAAATCCCAAAATCTGGGTTTTTTAACCCAAAACTCACGCGAGGAGGGGCCCAAGGTGTGTCCCAGTAGGCACAGTCGCCCCCTGGGCCGGGCAGGGCCAGCCCCAGCTGGGCAAATTGGGGAAAAAATGGGGGAAATTGGTAAAAAATCGGGGAAATTGGGGAAAAAATGGGAAAAAATTGCTAAAAAATGGGGGAAAATTTGGTAAAAAAATGGGAAAATTTCGCTAAAAAATGAGGAAAATTGGGCAAAAAAAGGGAAAATTTCAGGAAAAAGTGGGGGAAAATTGGGTAAAAAATGGGGAAAAATTGGGTAAAAAATGGGGGAAAATTGGGAAAAAATGGGAAAATGTGGCTAAGAAATGGGGGAAAATTTGGTAAAAAAAAGGTCAAAAACTTTGCTAAAAAACGGGGGAAATTGGGTAAAAAATGGGGAAAAATTGGTAAAAAATGGGAAAATTTCTCTAGAAAATGGGGAAAACTCAGTATAAAGTGGGAAAAATTGGTGTAAAAAAGTGAATTTTCGCTGTAAAACGACCAAAAAAAGCCAGATTTTGGCCAAAAAACACCCGATTTTCACCGAACCAAGCTCGATTTTCATCGCGTTTTTTGCCCAAATGCCCAAAATCCCAAAATCTGGGTTTTTCAGCCCAAAACTCACGCGAGGAGGGGCCCAAGGTGTGTCCCACTAGGCACAGTCGCCCCCCGGGCCGGGCAGGGCCAGCCCCAGCTGGGCAAATTGGGGAAAAAATGGGGGAAATTGGTAAAAATATGGGGGAAATTGGGGACAAAAAATGGGAAAAAATTGGGGAAAAAAATGGGGAAAAATTGGGCAAGAAATGGGGAAAGTTTCTCTTAAAAATGGTGAAAATTGGGTAAAAAATGGGGAGAATTGGGTAAAAAAATGAGGAAAATGCAGTTAAAAATGGCGGAAAATTTGGTTAAAAAATGGGGAAATTTCAGTAAAAATTGAGGGGAAAATTGGGTAAGAAAGGGGGAAAATTGGGTAAAAAATGGGAGAAATTGGGTAAAAAAGTGGAGAAAATTTCTATAAAAAATGGGGGAAATTGGGTAAAGAATGGGAAGCAATTACTAAAAAAATGGGAAAATTTTGCTACAAAATGGGGAAAATTGGGTAAAAAATGGAGGAAAATTGGGTAAAAAATGGAGGAAAATTGGGTAAAAAATGGGAAAATTTCGCTAAGAAATGGGGAGAAATTGGGTAAAAAGATGCTGAAAACTTCGCTGAAAAAGGGAAAATTTCGGTAAAAAATGAGGAAAATTGGGTAAAAATGGGAAAATTTCACAAGGAAATGGCGAAAATTGGTTAAAAACAGGAAGCCTTGGGGAAAACTTGGTAAAAAATGGGGGAAAATGGTGTAAAAAAAGTGAATTTTTGCTGTAAAACGACCAAAAACCACCAGATTTTTGCGGTGCAAACTCAGATTTCCACCGGGATTTTTGCTGCCTGACCCCGAAACCCCCAAAAGTGACATTTTTCACCCAAAACTCACGCGAGGAGGGGTCCGAAGGCGCGTCCCACGTAGGCGTAGTCGCCCCCCGGGCCGGGCAGGGCCAGCCCCAGCTGGGCAAATTGGGGAAAAAATGGGGGAAATTGGGTAAAAATATGGGGGAAATTGGGGACAAAAAATGGGAAAAAATTGCTAAGATATGGGGGAAAATTGTGTAAAAAATTGGGAGAAAAATTGGGTACAAAATGGAAAGTTTTGCTACAAAATGGGGAAAATTGGGTTAGAAATGGAGGAAAATTGGGTAAAAAATGGGGAAATCTTGCTAAAGAAATGATGAAAATTTGGTAAAAAGTGGAGGGAAATTGGGTAAAAAACTGCTGAAAATTTCACTAAAAAAGGGAAAAGTTTGGTACAAAATGAGGGAAAATTGCTAAAAATGGGGAAAATTGGGTAAAAAATGGGGAAAAAATTGCTAAAAAAATAGGAAAATTTCGCTACAAAGTAGGGAAAATTGGGGAAAAAATGGAAAAATGTCGCTAAAAAATGGGTGAAAAAATGCGTAAAAAATGGGGAAAACTGGGGGGAAAATTGCTACAAGGTGGGTGAAAAATTGGGAAAAAATGGGAAAATTGTGCAAAAAATGAGTGGAAAATTGGGTAAAAAATGGGGAAAACTTGGTAAAATGTGGGGAAAAGTGGTGTAAAAAAAGTGAATTTTTGCTGTAAAACGACCAAAAACCACCAGATTTTTGCGGTGCAAACTCAGATTTCCACCGGGATTTTTGCTGCCTGACCCCGAAACCCCCAAAAGTGACATTTTTCACCCAAAACTCACGCGAGGAGGGGTCCGAAGGCGCGTCCCACGTAGGCGTAGTCGCCCCCCGGGCCGGGCAGGGCCAGCCCCAGCTCGGCATAGCAGAGAGCGCCCAGGGCAGTGACCACACCCGAGAGAGCCCAGAGCAGCAGGGCAGGGCCCACGGCCCCCGACAGGGACAGCACCCCCCGGGGGGCCACGAAGATCCCCGAGCCGATGATGTTCCCTGGGAGCAGAAAAAACAGAAAATTTGGCGGTTTTTTAGTGTTTTTTTCCGAATTTTTTTCGATTTTTTTCGAATTTTTTTCGATTTTTTTCGAATTTTTTTCGAATTTTTTTCGATTTTTTTCGAATTTTTTTCAGAATTTTTTCGCGTTTTTTTTGCACTTTTTTCGCATTTTTTTCGTATTTTTTTCAGTTTTTTTTCAGATTTTTTCAGTTTTTTTTCAAGTTTTTTTTTTTTAATTTTTTTCGGAATTTTTTCGCATTTTTTTCACATTTTTTCGCATTTCTTGCAGGTTTTTTTCACTTTTTTTTAAGGTTTTTTCGCATTTTCTTCACGATTTTTTATTATTTTTTCGGGATTTTTTTCCCATGTTTTTCACATTTTTTTCGCATTCTTTTTTTTTGCATTTTTTTCAGGTTTTTTCCCATTTTTTTCAGGTTTATTTCAGTATTTTTTCCCTGTGTTTTGCAGAGCCCCAAGGGCCGTGAGGAGCCCCGAGAGAGCCCAGAGCAGCAGGGCAGGGCCCACGGCCCCCGACAGGGACAGCACCCCCCGGGGGGCAACAAAGATCCCCGAGCCGATGATGTTACCTGGAAAATACAGAAATTTCGGGTTTTTTTAGGGTTTTTTCGCTTTTTTTTTTGCATTTTTTTCGGGTTTTTTTCGATTTTTTTCGATTTTTTTCGAATTTTTTTCGAATTTTTTTCGAATTTTTTTCGATTTTTTTCGCATTTTTTTCACATTTTTTTCAGGTTTTTTTTCACATTTTTTTCAGGTTTTTTTCGCATTTTTTTCAGGTTTTTTTCACATTTTTTTTCAGGTTTTTTTCGCATTTGTTTCAGATTTTTTCAGAATTATTTCCGTTTTTTTTCACCTTTTTTGGGATTTTTTCGCATTTTTTTCACCTTTTTTTCAGGTTTTTTTCGCATTTTTTTCGAGTTTTTTTCGCAATTTTTTCAAATTTTTTTCGCATTTTTTTCAGATTTTTTTCACTTTTTTTTCACTTTTTTTCACTTTTTTTTTCAGGTTTTTTTCGCATTTTTTTCAGATTTTTTCAGAATTATTTCCGGTTTTTTTCACCTTTTTTAGGATTTTTTCGCATTTTTTTCAGATTTTTTTCACCTTTTTTTCAGGTTTTTTTTCACATTTTTTTCAGGTTTTTTTCGCATTTTTTCAGGTTTTTTTCACATTTTTTTTCGGGTTTTTTTCAGATTTTTTCAGAATTATTTCCGGTTTTTGTCACTTTTTTTTGGATTTTTTCGCATTTTTTTCGCATGTTTTTCGGGTTTTTTCCCCATTTTTTTCAGATTTTTTTCACTTTTTTTTCACCTTTTTTTCACTTTTTTTTCTGATTTTTTCAGATTTTTTTCACTTTTTTTTTAGGATTTTTCGCATTTTTTCAGGTTTTTCCCCATATTTTTCAGATTTTTTTCACATTTTTTTCACATTTTTTTCGAATTTTTTTCACATTTTTTTCAGGGTTTTTTCAGATTTTTTTCGGGGTTTTTTTTGCATTTTTCGGGGTCTTTTCACAATTTTTTCGGGATTTTTTCACGTTTTTTTCACATTTTTTCGCATTTTTTTCAGATTTTTTTCACCATTTTTTCAAGTTTTTTTCGCATTTTTTCAGATTTTTTTCGCTTTTTTTTCAGCTTTCTTTCCATTTTTTTCAGGTTTTTTCCCCATATTTTTCAGATTTTTTTCACATTTTTTTCACATTTTTTTCAGGTTTTTTTCGCATTTTTTTGGGATTTTTTTGGAAATTTTTTCGGGTTTTTTTCGCATTTTTTTTGGGATTTTTCACATTTTTTTCGTGGTTTTTTTTGCATTTTTTTAGCAATTTTTTCACATTTTTTTCGCATTTTTTTCGCATTTTTTACATGTTTTTTACACATTTTTTCAGATTTTTTTCACATTTCTTTCAAAGTTTTTTCACATTTTTTCAGTTTTTTTCCCCATTTTTTCCAGATTTTTTCAGATTTTTTTGGGGTTTTTTTTTGCATTTTTTTCCGTTTTTTTTTTTATTTTTTTCAGATTTTTTCAGGTTTTTTTTGCGTTTTTTTCACATTTTCTCAGATTTCTTTCGCTTTTTTTTCGTGGTTTTTTCACATTTTTTCAGGTTTTTTTCACTTTTTTGGCCAATTTTTTTCACCTTTTTTTCAGGTTTTTTTCCCATTTTTTAGGGATTTCTAGGGATTTCTTTGGGATTTTTTGGGATTTTTCACTTTTTTGGGGGGTTTTATTTGCACTTTTTTACACATTTTTTTTGGATTTTTCAGGATTCTTCAGGGATTTCTTGGGTTTTTTTGAGGTTTTTTTTCCATTCTTTTACGGATTTTTTGGGGATTTTTCGGGATTTTTTTGGCATTTTTCGTGGTTTTTTCGTGGTTTTTTTCAGATTTTTTTCGCATTTTTTCAGGTTTTTTTCACATTTTTTTAAGGTTTTTTAGGGATTTTTGGGGGGATTTTTTTCACATTTTTTTAGGGTTTTTTAGGGATTTTTTTGGGAGTTTTCTTGGAATTTTTTGAGGATTTTTAGTGGAATTTTTTTTAGGAAAATTTTACAGGTTTCTTTTGGGATTTTTAAGGATTTTTGGGGGATTTTTAAGGATTTTTTGGTTTTTTTTAGGGAATTTTGGGGGGAATTTAAAGAATTTCTGTGGGCTTTTTTTTAGGGATTTTTAGGGAATTTTTGGGATTTTTTTTTCATTTTTAGGGGTTGGATTTTTACAGATTTTTAGAGGGATTTTGGAGCATTTTTTGGGTCAAAATCCTGTGCTTTTGGGGCAATCCCGTGGTGAATTTTTGGGGGGATTTGAGGCAATTTTGAAAAAAAAACCAAAAATATTCATTTTTGTGCCAAAAAAATTTCACGATTTTGGAAATTCAGGTCAGTTCCCGGCTGGGAGTTTGGGGCGTTTTTTTAGGGAGAACCGAGGAGGTTTTTAAAGGGAATTTTGGGTGGAATTCGGAGGATTTTGGGTCCCGAGGGAATCCTGGGAGGGATTTGAGGGGGTCCCGGGGGGGTCTCGAGGGCCGAATAAAAAGGGGGAAATTTAGGGGGGGTCCCGAGGGGGTTTTTGAGGCAAAACCCTGCAAAATCCGTGAAAAAAACACCAAAAACAAAAATAGCGAAAATCCCCAAGATTTCCCCCAAAAAAATCCGCGGAGTTTTTGAGGGGAAAACCCCCAAAAAAAAACCAAAATGGGGAGGGGGGAGGCGATTTTTTTTTTTATTTTTGAGGGGATTTCAGGGGATTTTGGGAGATTCTGAAGTGGAGATTCTGAAATGGGGAGAATTTAGGGTAAAAAAGGGTAAAATAAGTAAAAAAATAAATGAACTCACCCACGATGATCCCGCAGGCGCTGAGGAGTCCAATCTCCTTCTTCAAGGCCACCCCTCCTCCTCCTCCTCCTTCCTCTTCCTCCTCTTTTTCCCCCTTTTTGGGGTTTTTTCCCCGATTTTTGGGGCTGGATTCCATCGGGAATTGAAGGAGGTTTTTTTCTGGGGAGAAATCGAGGTTTTTTGGGTTTTTTGGGGGGGTTTTTGGGGGGTTTTTTGGAGGGGTTTTTTTGGGGGGGAAACAGAGGGGAATGGGAGTTTGAAGAGTGAGGGGGAAATGAGGGAAAAAAGGGAGTTTTTGGGGGGAAAAAGAGGAGGAAGGAGAGAGGGAAAAGAAATAAAAACCCCCCCGGGGAATCCTTGGGGGTGACCTTCGGCCTCGCCGGACTTTGCCAGGAGCAGGAGGAGGAGGAGGAGGAGGAGGGGAAGGAAAAAAAAAAAAAAAAGAGGGAGGGGAAAAATAAAAATAATTAGAAAAAAAAAAAATAATTAATGGAGAGAATAATTAATGGCTGGAAATTGACCCCAAAAAAATAAGTGTCCGGAAGGGAAAAGGCTGTGAGAGAAAATGGAGATCCCCCCTAAAAGGGGCCCCTTAAAGGGCGGGGAGGTGAAAAGGGGTCGGGAGAGCAGAGAAGTGCCCCCAAATCCCTCGAAATCGCCTCAAAAGTGTCCCGGAATGGCTCGAAAGTGCCGCAAAACCCCTCAGAAACGGCGCCGGAATGGCCCAAAATCGCCCCAAAGTGAGCGAAAAGTCCCTCAGAAGTGGTTCCGGATTCGCCAAGGGCGCCCCGAAATCGCCCCCAAATCGCCCAAAAGTGACTTAAAATCCCTCAGGATCGCCTCGAAAGTGAGCAGAAATGCCTCAAAATTCCCCCCAAAAGTGATCCCAAATCGCTCAAATCGACCCGAAGTGACCCAAAATCTCTCAGAAATCTCCCCAAAAGTCGCCCCGGATTCCTCAAAAGTGCCCCCGAAAAGGCTCATAAATCGTCCCAAACTGACCCAAAATAGCTCTGAAATCCCCCAAAAGTGGCCCCAAAATCCCTCAGAATCGCCCAAAAGCAACTGAAAATCCCTCAAATTCCTTCAAAATGCCTCAAAAAAACCCCACCGGAGTTCTCCCAAAAACCTCCAAATCTCCTCACAAAACTCTCGACTCTCCTCACAGATCCCTCAGATCTCCCCAAAATTCCCTCATAAAACACAAAAATCTCCTCCGAAAACCCCCAAAATCCCCTCATGAGACCTCAAAATCTCTACACAAAAACCCCCAAATCCACTCACAGAACCTCAAAATCTCCTCATAAAACCCCCAAATCCCCTCAGAAAACCTCAAAAGCTCTACACAAAAACCCCAAAATCTCCTCACAAAACACCAAAATCTCACAAAAACACCAAAATCCCCTCAGAAAACCCCAAAATCCCTTCATAAAACCCCAAAATCTCCTCACAAAACCACAAAAATCTCCTCACAAAACCACAAAAATCCCCAGAGAAAACCCCAAAATCCCTTCAGAAAACCCCAAAATCCCTTCACATAAACCCCAAAATCCCACAAAACCACAAAATCTCGTCACAAAAACCCCAAAATCCACTCACGGAACCTCAAAATCTTCTCAGAAAACTCCAGAATCTCCTCATAAAACCCCAAAATCACCTCACAAAACCTCAAAATCCTCCCACAAAACACGAAAATTTCCTCACATAAACCCCAAAATGCCCTCATAAACCCCCAAAATCTCGTCACAAAAAGTCCAAAATCCCCTCAGAAAACCCCAAAACCTCCTCACAAACCCACAAAAATCTCCTCAAAACGCTCCAAAATTCCCTCAGAAAATCTCAAAATCTCTTCACAAAAACCCTAAAATCCCTTCATAAAACCCCAAAATCTCTTCAGAAAACCCCAAAACCTCCTCACAAACCCACAAAAATCTCCTCAGAAAAGCCCCAAAATCCCCTCAGAAAATCTCAAAATCTCTTCACAAAAACCCTAAAATCCCTTCATAAAACCCCAAAATCTCTTCACAAAACCCCAAAATCCCCTCAAAAAACCCCAAAATCTCATCACAAAAACCCCAAAATCCACTCACGGAACCTCAAAATCCCCTCAAAAAACCCCGAAATCTCCTCACAAAAACCCCAAAATCCACTCACAGAACCTCAAAATCTCCTCAGAAAACCCCAAAATCTCCTCACAAAAACCCTAAAATCTCCTGACAAAACCACAAAAATCTCCTCACAAAAACCCCAAAATCCCTTCATAAAACCCCACAATCTCCTCAGAAAACCCCAAAATCTCCTCAGAAAACACCAAAAACTCCTCACAAAAACCCCCAAATCCACTCACAGAACCTCAAAATCTCCTCAGAAAACCCCAAAATCTCCTCACGAAACCCTAAAATCTCGCAAAAATTCTAAAATCCACTCATGGAACCTCAAAATCTCCTCAGAAAACCCGAAAATCTCCTCACAAAACCCCAAAATCTCTTCACAAAACACCAAACTCTCCTCATAAAAACCCCAAAATCTCCTCACAAAACCCCAAAATCCCCTCAAATCACCCCAAAATCCCCCTCACATAAAAACTCCCTAAAAACTCCTCCTGGCTCCCCTCGGTCTCCTCAAACCTCCTCCCAAAACCCCTCAGACTCCATCCCCACTCCCTCTCCTCCCCCACTTCGCCCTAATCCACCTTTTTTTTGCCCAATTTCCCACTTTTTTCCCCCAAAAATTCCCTCCCCCCCCCACCCCCAGAGCGCGGAGTCTTCCCGCCCTTTTCTCTCTCCCCTCAGCGCTGGCCACGCCCCCTCACGCGCGACGCCTTTTCCCGCCTTTTTCTTCCCGCCTTTTTCCTCTCCCTCCTGGCCACGCCCCCTCCATTGATTCCAACGGGAATCAAACCACGCCCCCTTTCATTCATACCCTCCAATCAATCCGCGCCTCCTTCCGCCAACCACGCCCCTTTCTTCCTAATAAGGAAAACCCCACTCTTCACTCCCTCAAGCCACGCCCCTCCCCATTGATAAAACGGCGCTCAAACCACGCCCCCTCCTCCCTCAGGCCACGCCCCCCCGCTCCCCTCACCAGGTGTGACCTCCCCTCCCCCCACCGCAATTAACGCCCCATTAATTGCCCCCCGTTCGCGTTAATGGCTCACTAATTAACCACCCCGGAGCTCTGATTAGCGAGTTATTAATTAACTCCCGGCGGACCCGGGAGCGAGGCTTAAAGGGGCCCCGCGGCCGCTCTTAATTAACCCCTTCAGTCCACGTATGCCGGGCGTTATTAAGGTGCGCCGCAATTAACATCCTAATTATTGGGTAATTAATAACTCCCCCGGGGGCAGAAAGCGGCTCGATTAATTATACGCTAATTAACCCCCTCCGCTCGCTAATTAACACTCCCTGTTTGCTCTGTCCCCCAGCGCTCGTTCAGGTTCGCTCCCGGATTAAATAGTTTGTTATTTGTTAATTTATTAGCGCCTTAATTAGCGTAATTAATAAGCAACGCTCATTAAAGGAAACACGCGGCAAAGCGGCGGAGGCGTCTTTAAGTGCAAACCCCGCCCCCCGCGCCTTTCTATTGGTCAGTTCCGCCTTTGTCCCGCCCTCTCGTCGCCGATTGGCTGCTACTCCAAACCACTTCCGCCCTCTCCCTCGCCGCTATTGGTCGTCGTCCTGTAACCGCGCCCCCTATGTTGTAGCACGCGTTTCTATTGGTTCGTGGCCACCAAGCCGCGCCCCCGGCTCCGCGCCGTTAGCCGCCGCTTTGCCTCGGCCGCGCGCTGCCATTGGCTGCCGCTCTTCCCGCCTCCCGCCGCCCCGCCCTTTCTATTGGCTAACCTCCCTTTGCCCCGCCTTTCCTTAATCCCATTGGTCAAAGCAGCATTCTTCCTCCTGTGATTGGCCACCCGCTTCCCACATTCCCATTGGTGGATTTACCCGTCCCTCATGACTTCTATCATTTTATTGGTGGATGCTGACGTTGTCCCTCCCACGAAGCCCCACGCCGCCTTCTAATTGGCCGCCCCCTCACGAATCCCTCCCCTCTCACGACGCGGGCGGGCGGCCATGGCGGCCATGGCGGCGGCGGCCGGAGGAGCCGCGGCCGGAACCGGGACGGGCCCGGGAGGTCCCGGAGGGGCCGGGGATCCTTCCCCGCCTTACGGCAACGGCTTGGGAGCGGCGGCGGGGCCGGAGGAGGCGGCGCTGGGAGAAGGGGGGAGCAGGGGCCGGGG
>JAWWMJ010050731.1:0-14595 GCA_035047045.1 Vireo griseus
GCAGGCCAAGCCTTTTTTGTGGAGCTCTGAGGGTAAAACACTCAAGGGAGCAGGAAAAGTCCCCAAGCTTTTCCTGATCCCAACACCCTTCCAGTCCTGTGTCCAAGTCATTGATGAAGATGCTGAAGAGAACTGGGCCTAAGAGGGATCCCTGCAGAACCTCACTAGTGACAGCTTCCCTGTCTGATGTCACCCCATTCACTGTAACCCTTTGTGCCTGACCTTTGAGCCAGTTCCTCACTCATCATCACAACATGCTGTGTTTATCCAGCTGTGTTGGTCATTTCATCTGGAAGAATCCTGAGAGAAACAGTATTGAAATCTTCACTGTCATCCAGGAGGATGACATCAATTGGTTTCCCTTGATCCAGCTGGGTTATCCTGTCATAAAAGGAAACCAGGTCTGATAAGCAGGACTTTCCTCTCATGAAGCCTTGCTGGCTGTCACTGATGACTGTATTGTCTTTCAGGAGTTTTCCAATACCTGCCAAAATAATCCTCTCCATAACTTTACCAGGCACTGAAGTGAGATTAACAGGTCTGTAGTTTCCTGGGTTCTCCTTCTTGTTCTTCTTGAAAACTTGGAAAAAGATTCGCCAGCTCCCCATCAGTTGGAATCTTGCTGGATTCCCAAGACCACTCAAAAATCAAGAGAGGCTTTGCAATGACATCTGCTAGCTCCTTGAGGATTCTTGGATGAATCCTATCAGGCCCCATCGATTTTTAGGGATCCAGCTGGAGCAGCAGATCCCACTCAATTTCAGGGTCAACTGGGAGATGAACATTCTCAAGATGAGCCCTGGTCCTCAAGCTCAGGGCACTGAAACCCCCTTGGTCCATCTGTGTTGAAGACAGAGGCAAAGAATGCGTTAAACACCTGTGCCTTGTCCCTGTCCCTGTTTGTCAGGTGACTGTCCTCATCCTCTAACAGGCCAATGTTATTTTTACACTGCCTATTGCCATTAATATATTTGAAAAACTCTTTTTATTGTCCACCACATTTCTGGCCAACTTCATCTCCAGATGAGCTTTGGCTGCACAAATTTTCTCCCTACAGTGGCAAGAAGCATCTCTGTATCCTTCCCGTGTCATCTGACCTTGCTTCCACTGGGCATACTCCTTCTGTTTTTTGCCTTATTTCTGAGAGAAGGTGCCTGTTTGGCCTAGACAGCCTTCTCCTTCATCTGCTTGACTTCCAGCATTTGGAAATTGTTGCTCCTGTGCCCTTAGCAGGTGATGTTTAAAATGTGACCAGCACTGGTGGACCCCACCATCTGTAAAAACATTACTTACTAATTTCCTGAGCAGGCTGATGATGTATGTTCTCATACATCAGGTTGATGTTTTGCTGGCACTTTTCCTCCTGCTAACAGAGATTTTAAACTTGATTGCTTCATGGTTGTTGTGGCCAAGATGGCCACCAGTCTCCACTTCACTCATGAGATCCTCTCTGTTGACAAGCAGTAGGTCAAGGAGGGCATCTTTCCATGCTGGCTGCCATAGGACCTGTTTCATAAAGTTGTCATCCAGTTTTTTTAGAAATTTGCTGGCCCAGGCTGTATCAGGGATGCTCCCAGCTAATATTTGACAAGTTGAAGTCCCTCATAAAGACAAGAGCAGTTTTCCTTAGTTCCTCAAAGAATAATTTGTTGGCATCCCTGTCTTGGCTAGGAGGGCTATAGTAGTCTCCCATGGTGACACTCCCATTATTTGTTTGCCCCTTGATTCTTACCCAGAGGCCCTCAGTTGTGCCATTGCCAGCTGTGAGCTCCACACATTCTAGAAAATATCAGTAGACACAAGGATCTCAAAAGCTTTTTTTAAATGAAGCATTTTTCAAGCATAACAGATAATGCGTTAGAAGAATGACATAAGCATCACTAAAAGGCCCAATCAGCTAAACTCCACATGCAATCTTCCATCACAGATTTTTAGAACAGGATCAAGGAGGTGACAGATGTGGTCTTTGTACAAACAGAATATCACTAAAAGAACAGAAACTTAAGTTCAATTTCAATGACCCGTTTTGCTAGATCTCTAGTCTTAATATCTTCCCCCTATTTATTGTTTCACTAAAAAAAATACTATATTATTTGACTATAATCAAAAAACAAAATAAGGAGCATCTAAATACAGATTTTTTTTTTTATAAAATGGTCAAAGCATAAAAGATTTTGCCTTTTCAATTTAAGACATATGCTTCATAAATTATTTGAAAGAAAGCAGAACTAATTCAGTCTTACAGTGAGTAGCACAATGTATATCATAAATACACAAGCTCAATACAAGAAAATCAGCAGCGCACAGATAATTTAAAAACCCAATATAAGATCCTGGATATAATCTTATAGTTTAGTTCATTTCTAATTTGTACCTAGACTTTTACTTAAAGCACAAATGAAAAGTTTGTTTTCAACAAAAAAATTATTCTTGACCTGCTGCACTCATATCAGAAATAATTTGTTATTAAATTGAACAGTGTTCCAAAAGATACTTGGCTGCATTGCTCATATTTTGCCTCCTTAACAGTATTACTCTGTGCAGTAAAAAATTGAATCTCAATGCATATGTGTAATCAGATTGAAATGCAGTTCGTATGCCAAGTCAGGTCTCGGTTTTTTTGATCTTACTGCTTATGAGTACAATCTTAACATCATGTTAATACAATCACCACATAAAAACTGTGGTTGCATTACATATAAATATTAAAAATTCTAAGGTTGCAAAGGCAAAGATTAAAATCCTGGGAGAAGACAGAGAGAGAGATAAGTGTGTAAGAAAATACATTATGGAATTGTGCCACACTATTTTTAGAAAATGATCCTTATTCAATATGAAGCCTTTAAATTAAAATGAAAGGAAAAAAGGAAGTTAAAAAAAAGTCCACATAAGGAAGTTAAGAGTTACACTGAAATTTCAATTTTGTCACCTGGACATGCTATGAATATGGCTGAGTGAATTTGCATTAAAATATAAAAGCCATAGCTCAAATCAAGGACACACATTCTAATTAACTACAGTACATCACGGAGAAGAAATTAAGAGTTACATTGTGCCCAGCTGCTATAAGGAATGCATGAAGTTCAGAATCGGCTTCCACCATTCATACAATTATCAAGAACTATCCCTGACTCCTGTGCCCAGGGGAATGCAGAAACTGCTTGGTTCAATTATTCACTTTTCTGAAGAGCAGAGGCACAGAAAGTATTACAGCCTCTGATGCTGATACAAGAGCTCAGTAACCTGGGAAACTCTGAGGTACAAGGATGTAACACAGGAACGTACTGAAAAGAATAATGTCTGCTAGGCTTCAAATTAGTTCCAGGGAGAACTTAGCTGTTCCTGCAAAAGAATGATACTTAAAGGTATGGATCTGTGTCAGGAATTTATTAGCTAACAAGACAAGGTCTGTTCAGGGAAAGGGGATGAAATCAAGGAAAAAAGAAAAGCAAGAGAAAGATCATATGGTGGTAGAGAAATATGTGAATATGTAAAAGAAACTTGGAAGAACTCTGCAGAGGAGAAAAGACTTTTCAGAGGGAAGACTCTAAAACCTAGTTTGGTATCAGCCCTTGAGTCCGAAAGATCTCTGTCTGAATTGCCTCAGGTCCTGAGTGGCTCAGCTATTAAAAAACAGGGCAGGCATCCTTCTTATCTTTATGGAAATCCACCACTTTTGGAAGGTGCCCACGACCTTCTGCAGCCCTTCACAAGGCAGAAAATTCCCAGGAAGTTTTAAGGTTATGATATCAGCACAGAGAGATTCATAAACGTTATTTCAATGCAAACATATTAGGGCAACTCAGAAAAGTTTAGGGCACAACACTTGCATAAGTTTGTTCGCCAGGAGGAAAAACATACAGAGAAGATAATCTTAAATTAAAAGACCAAGCAAACCAAAATTCAGATATTGGATTCATCTTCTTGTTATATCTGATTAGATACGTTTATTATAGAAATTTATTAATAAAGTTGCCAGGATGTGGGACAAGGAATAAAGACAAAACTACATACAAGTCCAGTTAAAACCATTTTTAAAAAAAACCTAAAATATGTTAAAGTATTTTTTGTCCAGTATTTTAGTAGTTTTAGCTAAAAACTTTGTGAGGAGAAAGAAAGAGAGAGAGAGAAAGAGAGACATGGAATTTTCACATTCACAGGGAAAGACCTCAGCTTCCTCCATGTCTTCGACATCAGGCTGCCCAGGAAACCTATCACTGCTGACCAGAGGATGAAGACACATTAAGATAGAACAGCTAAAATTGATGCTGCCTTTAATTTCAGGTTCTAGCCTTTTTCTGAAGGTTCCCACTCCCAGAGCTGACACAGCAGAAAGAGCAAAGTGTCTGCTTTTGAACTGCCACAGCCAACACACAAACATATGAATATAATCTGAAATCAGCCATCCAACCAATTTCAGCTTGGCTGTAGAAACTAAGTAGAAGATTAAGCAGAATTCAGACCTCACTGATAACAGACCATCAGCCCTCAGAGTCCCACTGTCTGACATGTCTGCCTGTATCACCTCCCATAAATCAGTCCAAGAGACAGTCCTTCCACGGTTTGAACACAAATACGAACGTACAGCACCCCAGCTTTCTGGACAAGCTTTTTTCTGAAAGCTCTTCCAGTAGAATGAATCTCACTCTTTAACTTTTCCTCTAGCCCAGGTCAGAGCAGCTGCACATAAAATTCTTGTAGCCACAGCTGCATGGCTGGATATTGCATTGAAGCCTGCCAATTGTGAGCAATGAAATCCTTACTGGAGCCTTTCTCAGAGTATGCTTTGACCCAGTTTTCCTTCTCACATAGAACTGGGCATGGATGGTCCCTGGTGTGTCACAGTGATCTTCATCCCAGCATAGGATCAGGATATAACCAAGGCATGCACTCAGGTCCTAGGTCCTCCCATATTTCTGGTGTATTCTTAAGCATCCTGCTTGCTCTTAACATAGAAATACAAAGCTACTTTGAAAGTTACAGAAGAATGCAAAATTTGGCTCAAACTCCAGCCAACAATATTTTTTTATTCTTGATACATCACCAGAGCTTCCATTGGATGTTGATTAAGAGTATAAAAGAAGTCACATTTAATTTTGGTTTGTTGAATTGTTAGTAAATATAGAAAAATACATGCTGGAAATGTTAAATATTTTTCACTGTTAAAAAATAAAATATGTTTTTTAAATAATCAAGCTTATTTTAATTGAAATAAATATTGATTTTTCTTATCTTAGTATAGTATTGCCAAGATAATAAAATTCAATCTTTTTACATTAATGAGTTTTATTTGTCATGCTAGCAAACTTTAGCTAACCAAGAAATTGATTTTCTACGGTGGAATTAGGTCATAATCAAACCACCCCAGGTATTTAATTTTCTGCCCCTATTGAAATCCAGCCATTAAGTTTTTAAAAATACATGCACTGTGTTTGTACCCTCTGTAAGCAAGACAGATACAATAATTATTGCCCTTTCCCAATTTGCTCTGTGCAACAAAAAACTGAAGACTTTTTTGCTCTGTTTTTATAAGGTGAACTTGCTATGTTCTCGTTGGTCTTACAAGCTAGCTTTTCCTCACATTGTTCTAAATAAAGGCCATGTATGTGGGTGACCAGGACTATAAAAAGTAGTCTAGTGTTTTTCTACTTCTTTTTGTGGTTTAACTCCAGCTGGCAACTAAGTCCCAAACATCTGCTCACTGATCCCACCCTCCTTCTGGTAGGATGGGGACAAGAATTGAAAAAAAAAGAGGAAAAACCTTATGTCTGGATTAAGATAAGAATTCAATAATTTTAAACTATTAATAGTTTAATAATTGAAATTAAATATAAATTATAATTAAAATAAAAATTTATTATAATAATAAAAATCATGAAATTAAATGAGAGGCAACAACAAGAGAGAGAGAGGAATAAAACCCAAGAAAGACAAGTAATGCACAATACAGTTGCTCCCCACCCACTGCCGAATACCCAGCCAAATCTGAGCCACCACTGGCAACTCCCAACCAGTTCCCCTCGGTTTATGTCCTGCATGGTATGGAATATCCCTTTGGCCAGCTCAGCTCAGCTGTCCTGGCCATGCTCCCTCACAGCTTCTTGTGCACTTCCTCACTGGCATAACACTGAATAACAGATTTATTGTTTGTCTAGCCCATAAAAGGTCTGACAAAAGTCTGGCTGACAAAACTCTCTCAAAATGCTTTTTAAATCCATGCTTACAAATTTATGTGTTACGGAAAAAGTCTTAAAATACCTACAAAGCACACATAGTTTCTCCATGTTTAAATCAATAAAGGGTATCAACTTCCGTGTCTGAAAATGAAGTTAAAAACCATCATTCCAAGTCAGATTTTAATAATTTATTCAAAGAGAAATTTATATTTGTATTCCACTAAGTCCCTGTGTGAATCATTTGTGGTAAGGAAGAAGTTTCAGAAATTTATGTTTGATGTTAAATCTCATCAACTAGTTCTGCAAAGTGCAAGAATTGCAGAAGACAACAGACAATCTGTCTGAAATTCCCTCTGTTGTGTCTTTCCTTCTCTTTCAAACAGTGATAACTGCAAGACTCTGGAGAGAAACTTAATCCCTGGAGCAAAAATAAGTGTTTCCCATCACATCCATGACTACACAGGCTTGTGTACATGCACACAGACTTAAATGGAAAAGATGAAGCATCATTCTCAAAACTAAAGCCTGAAATTAATGTGAACATTTTTACCATTGAAAAATTATGAATAATGTGACAGACAATGACATTATTCACTCTGAGGTTTTATCACTCCTTTAAAAACTACTTTTTAAAGACCAAATAAAGAAATGAGCTAATATCAATTATAATATTGATTATGGTGTGGAGACTAAAGATCTCCAACTGCCATTTGTCTTATTGAACCAGCAAAGTAATGTTTTATCTTTTGAGTTTTTATGCAGGGGTTTTGTATTATATGAATAACTGAGAGGTCATAAGTATAAAATGACTCATAAGGAGAATTATTAATGCTGGTAAATTGGATAGCACCCCATAGGATATGACAAAGTAATTACTTTCTCAAGAACTCCCTACTCTTCTCAATATTCACTGATAATATGCTCTGTCCATTTATTTATGAAGCCTAAGATATAATCTATAAATGCTTCAGATTTTTTCAAATGAAGGTACCATCCTGTATAAACATCCTATTTTCCTTCCTATGTAGAAATGTATTTTTCCTACTGCATGCACTTCAAAGATCTATAAATAAATGAAAGATGAAACAACATTTACAAATGAGTGTGGAGAGCTGTTCTCTGCATGCCAATAAAGAAGAGACCAGGCATTTCTCAGTGGAAGCAGTGGATTGTTTGGCACTTGGCTGCCAAGGATGAAAATGGTGCAGGTCTGAGGTAGGTCACAGAATGCTCAGGCTATAAACACTGTTGGCTTATCTTTTGCATACTCTTTGTTTACCTCTCCTCCTTTATTGCTTATTATTATCTAAAATTGCATGGTCTTTCTAATTTTATCTGGTTTTTTTCTTGAAGCCTGGTTCTCCCCTTATGTATCTGTGAAGTGTCCTTAAAGGCCAAACAAGCTATATGTTCTGTGGTTCATGTTTTACTAACAAAAAAATACATCTAATAACACCAGAATTTCCTAGGTCCTATTGGAATATACAATCCATGATATATTATAATTCTGAATTAAGCTGCAGATAGAAAGGAACTTCAATTTGGTGAACAAAAAATTTCTTTGGTGTGGTTTTTTTTCTAATTTCTGCTCCTTCCATGTTGGATATAACTTACATTGCAAGGAAAAATCATGCAAACCTAAAAAACTGTGCAACAGTATTTTTGATTGTTAGCATTTTTGAAGGTAGATTAGATGCACAGAAGCAATAAAATGGAATTCAAGTGAGAAAAAATTCCTGGTTTTGAAGTCTGATCATGCTCAAGATCCTAATATATACAAGGTGTTTCAAACCCCAAACAAAAATGAAAAGAAATAAAAATCAGTGCAAGGGTCACTAGAGTCCATGCATTCCAGAGAGTAAATGTTTATTATGGGAGATAAGAACTCACAAAGCACATGAAAAAAATAGGTATTCTATGGCTAAGAAAACAGTACTAGTTTAGAATATTTAGTTTAGAATATTTTCTGAAGATAGTGGATATTGTATACAAATGGAAACCATAGCTCCTCTGTTCAAATTTTGCAGATAGAGGAACTGAGGCAGAGGAAAAAAAAAAGTATCTACCTTAGCTGATCTATTTTTTCAGCAGAAAATAAAGAATCTGGAGTTCAGTAGCTCTGAGCTCTCACGCAGACACAAGAGAGACCCTGCTCTAGGTACAGTGCTCTATCATTAAAGTTCACCTTGAATTTAGAGTATAAGACTTCTGTTTTAGGGACAAAACAGGTCTCTAATGCTTTCAGATATGTTAATAAAAAAAAGGAAAGTGAAATGGTATAAAACAAAAAATAGATATGGCAATATTCGGAGGCTAACCTATAGTTCAACAAAAAATGTTAATTGGGCCCTAAAGGAAGCTCATGTGCCCTCAAAGGAGAAGAAATACCCACACATAAATATCAAAAGATAAATAGCAAGTCAAGTTTTAAACAAAATACAAAAAGAAAAACTAAAATATATCCAAACAGACATAAATAATATCACCACCACAGCTGCTTGTATGAGGACTGATTTAGACTGCTTGGTAAAAGCATTGGACAATTAGGAAAAAAAACGAAATTGCAGGTGCTGACATTTAATGCATCACCTCAAAAATATTTTAACCTCCCTATCTAAGAGAGTGTCTACAACATTTAAGAAACAGCAAACCCCATAACAAAATATTCTCAAATATTTTGAGCCTGACATAAAAAATACACATAGTGCTATACACAAAAGTTGCAAAGAGGTCTGAACAGGTCAAAGAGCCCTTTGATACTTCAAGCACAGGTGCAACTGAAATCCTAATATGTAGGCAAACTGCCAACCAGAGATGGCTAGGAATAGCTACTGAGATACAAAGAAAAGCAGCATGAGGAGAGGTTGGAACTGAGGTGATTTGGGTGAAGAGTGCTGGGTCATGGCGAGAGAGAAATGCTCCAGTAAAACAGCAATGGCTCAATAAGGCAAAAAACACTGTTTAGAATTTAATTTAAATAGAATTTAAGTTTAAACATTTGCGAGTGGAAGATTTTCACTGATTTTTTTTCTCCTCACATACCTTTTCAATAGAAAGCAAGGGATTTTTTCCCATTTTTAAAATTTTCTCTCTCCTCAACATTTTCCATGGTCTCCCTTCATCCAAGACAAATTCTTTGGGTAACAAACTAGGGGACAGGAAAAGAAAAAAGAAAGGAGAAAAAAATCAGAATTACTGACAACATAAAGGGAAATTAAAAAAAAAAAAAAAAAAGGGGCATATTCTACCCTGTTTAAGATATGCCTAATTTGTAATAAAACAGAGAAAAACAAACACTCATAAAAACAAATTACAATGTGTGAAAATTGTTCTTTAAACTATGTGTTAGTTTTTCAGTCCTTAACCTAAAACTTAGGTTAAAAAACTGGCTATTCAGGCAAACAGATCAGCCTGCTGGGTAAGAAGGAAGGAGCGCACAGGATACATGCTGGTATTTGCTATGTTTTTACATAATTCCAGATTACAGTTTCTTAATTAACTTCAAAAATACAGTGAATAAAAAACATCATAGGGTAAATTTGCAGCTGAACAAAAAGAACTTTGGAGGGCCAGTTAAACATAATTTACTCTTGGAGTAGATTAAGTTTTTCAAAAGGAGTCCTAAGTTCTATCCTGGTTTGACTCTGCTCAATATTGTTTTAGAGGTTTGGATGATGGAACAGCAGAAGGCTTGCAAATATTTTGTCACAGATGTCAAGACAATAAGGAAAGATATATTACAGCACCAAATCTAACCCCAGCAACTGTTGTGGAAGGTGCTAAAGATTGCAGTATTTTAGCCAGACCAAGCCAACTCGGTTTCAAATCATTGTCACAGCATATTTCAAAGAGAAGTTTTCTGACTGTTCCAACACTGAAGAAGTCCTGAACAGCAAAACAACCAAGGCATCCTAAATGAAAAGTGACTGTAGAAGCTGCTGTTAAGAGGTTTCAGAAGACAATGAGAACTGCAGCTTCAGCACAAGAGGGTGACTGCTCTCACCTGCCCCTTGCAGGCACTAGCTCAAACCTGAAGCCCAAAAGCACTAGCTCAAACCTGGCTGCCACACACATTGGTCTCAGCATGAAACCACTGATCACTGAAAAACTCTGGATATTGCCCACAGAACTGGAGTAAAGGCTGTCCTTTCAAGAAAAGCAGGTCAGAGGGGTCTTTGACCCTGTCAGGTTGTTACTTTATTTAATAACACAGAATGAAAGCATGGTATTTAAGAAGATGAGTTAAAGTTGAAAACTCTACATAGACACAGCCTGTGTTGCACTCTCTGACATACCAGTTCCTGACTCACACACATACACACAGAC
The DNA here is from genome assembly GCA_035047045.1 of Vireo griseus. NCBI lineage: Eukaryota > Metazoa > Chordata > Aves > Passeriformes > Vireonidae > Vireo > Vireo griseus. Next base: position 10,503 of record JAWWMJ010050731.1, read on the forward strand.
TCACGGGAGCAAACAGCAGACCTGGGCGCTCACAGCTGAGGGAACGACTTCTATCAACACGACTTCTATCTTACTGAAGTGAAACACCTCCACAATTTCAATACTGAAACTGAAAAGGGCAAGAGAATCTGCTCCATACAAATGGACCACACAAGGATTGCAAGGGCAGAATTTAAAAGAGGTCATAACAGCACACTGATATGTTATTTACACTGCTTCTTTAATGCAATGCTGTTTTGGAACAAGAAAGGCCAGCCTTGCTACAAAGTCTGCACAGGGTCACTGAAATCAACAAGGACACACACAGCTGACTTCTGTTGATGTTTAAGCCCCCCTCAGGTAAAGCCTCCAAAGACTTTCCTCTTTGAAGTCCTTTCTTGGATTAGTCTAGAAGCCATAGGTAACAACAAAAACACTTTTTGGCAGAGAGTCTTCAAGCATATTCACTAGATACACTTTACAAGTTGTAACAGCTTTTTGCAGAACTTTTCCCTGAGCCAGTCAGGCCATCAGCTAGCTCTGCAGAGGGGGACTGGGTTAATTAAAGCAATTATGGAATGCATTCTACTTATTCTCTCATAATGGCTATTTTCGTCATTAAAACTTAAATCCAAAGCTCACAGAGATTAATGATGAGCTCATTTCCATTTCAATGGAGTTATCATGACTGTAGCTGTTGACAATTTGTAGTGTTACTCTCTTCACAGAAAACAATGTCCTATTGAAAATGTCCTATCCTTCCACTTACTTGAAAGAAAAACTTTCTTTTTTTTTCAATCTTGAAAAAAAATAAGTCTATGTTTTCAAGTTATACATGGTTAGACTCCAGTTCCCAAAAACTAGACAAATATGTATTGTTCTAGTAATGTTTGCATTGTTTCAGTGATGTGAATGAAGTCTTGTACATATATTGTAATTATTAAAACACCTGAAAGTCAAATTCCCTGGAACTGTCTTTTACACCAAGTATTCTCACTCCCTCCTCTCACAGCTCCTAGAGTGCAATGGCCCTCCTAGCAGAATGAACACAATTTTGCTGTGTCCCAGTCCTGCTCTTATCAAACAGGACATTCTGCAAAACCAGCCTGAAGACACATGATCCCTGTGTGCACGTGCTCAGCTGTGTGGATGGAAATAACCCACCACACTTACAGGAGGGAAGGCAGAGGCAGGGTGCATACAGAACAAAAATGGAAAAACAGGAGCCAGAGAGAGAAGTCAAAGAAAAGCCGGAGGAGAAAAGAAAGAAGCAAGATCCTTGCTAACAACCCCTAGAGTAAAAGTTATTTAAGACACTCACTTTGAACCAGGACACATGTGATTCCACATTTCTCCATATCCAAATAAAAATCTGCAACTAGAGTCTAAAGCATACACTTGTGTGTGTCAGAATGAATGTATGGGTCTAGACAAAACAAAACAAAAACATTAAAGAAGAAACCCAAAGAGAAGAAAAATTTACAACCTCCAGTGCACCTCAAAAGACCTTAAGCAGATAGTGGTGGTTGCTGAAATAAATTCTTCAGATGTCCTGGCAACAAGGGAGCAGAAGGAGGCAGTAAGTCTCATTCACTGCCGCGTGAGTTCATGCTGCTGGCATTGCAGGTGGAAAATTTGGAAAGAAACATCTGTAGCTTTGTGAAACCATGTTAGGCTTTGAACAGAGCAGCATGTGTAGGAGGAGGAGCAGGCAAGCCTTCTTTATAATAGTTCAGAAAAAATCTGTGCAGACAGTTCTATGCTGCAGCAGCACCCCACAGGCCACTAAATATAGGACTCTATCTTGGAAAAGAAAAACATTTCTCAACAATGTGAGCAGCATTATATCACTAATATCTACAGAAATTGCCTAACTGCAGAGTATTCAATACCCACGAGAAACAACACATCAGGGTTCTATACCATCAGAAAGCAACTTAATGTCCTTGAGTATATGGAGTGCAAAATTCTACATTGGCCAACACATCCCAAGTGGTCAAGCAAAGCAATTTCAATTAAATCCCTTTTCCAGAATTATAAGGGAACTCCACTGATGATGCTTTCTCCATCTCTCTGCATTTCCTTATTCCAATCATCTCTAGTCCTCAGTCTCCATAACCTCACACATACCATAAGAGCAATATGATTGAAGCACATGAAATAATGAATAGGATGAAGGGGGAAAAATTTAATATTTCTTACAATGTGAGAATGGGAGTATAATCCGACAAAAGCAGTGTTTCTCCGTACATCAATAACTAAACCATGGACCTCATTGCCACAGGATGCTGAGAAGGCTAAAAGAATTTTTTAAAAGGCTCGAAAAATCCACTTAAATTAAAGGAAGACAAATCTGCTAAGACCAAAACACAGTTGTGGATGCAGCCTCACAACTATGACCCTCAGAGACAGTCAGAGGATGGATCACTTTCAAGAGATGAACTGCTGCAGTCTTGTCCAAAGGACCCATTGTTACACACACATCCACATGCAGAGCAGAGAAAATCTGCCTGGCTAAGCTGACCAGAGTTTTCACGTAGTACAATAATCCTTTGTATGCCACTGTCTCCTTCCCTCTCCCACTTAACAATACACTTCCCTTCAGCTCTAGCTGTCCCAGCCAGGTTTAACTCTTTGTGGAGGGAATCTTCCCCAGGTGGGAGCAGTGATCGGAATGGTTCAACATGAAGATGCCAGTGTTGTATTTGAAAGCACTGATGATCAATTCATCAAACCACATTCTAAATAATCTTGCAGCAAATGCACAGCCCTGCTTAACTCTGTAGAAAGCAGATGGTAATCATATATACCTGCACTACCTGAGTTAATTCATCATTATTTCTGCAAGGTCAGGATGTTTATTTGCTCATCATTTCAGCATGAAATGGAGGAGACATATAAATTAGGTTCATCTACAAAATTAGAAAATTAAAATCTAGTAATTCCCAAGAAGCTCAGTATGCAGCAGAGTGGAGCTATCCTATGTCTGACATTAGATCAGCTCTGACACCAAGATTTACTTTATTGTCACAGCTCTACACATCTGCACAGAGCACTTTGAGGTTAAAAAACAAGTTTGTGGCTGTCTTCAGTAGCTGAAGGAACAGAATTGTTCCTTCCCTCACTGTTTACAAACTTTCCCTATAAATTAACTATTTTTTATAAATTAACTATTTTTTAGAAATTAAGCAACAGGAAGCAGCAACTTAAGCTGTAAAGATGAAGTGGGATATTACTGAAAAGATCCCAAAACTGTAAATGACTATAAGTGAGCAACATCTGAAAGCTGTTACTGAAAAGGCTGTTTATATTTTTACTTCTTGCATGCTGGGAATACACATACACAGTGTAAAACTTACACCTTTTCATTTCATAATTGCTAATACAAGGACATACATAATATATTATCTATTTAGTTCCAAGATGTAGTAGACATTATATTAATGTTATTAATTTTCTCTTTTTGTTTTACATCATGCAGTATTTCTGCACACAAATACATCTACGAGTGATCTAAATAATGTTCATGCTTATCTAAATTCAGAAGTGGATTACTGATAATAAAATGCACATCAGATTAAATTATACCCAGACAAGTTTTAATTTAAAACAGATTGCAGGGAAAAAGTTTGCTTTGATGGAAAGATACAGATTGGCAAGTGCAAATGTCATCCTATCCTCAAGCAACCTTGTACAAGAATAGTATTTCTAATGATAAAATACACTCCCTGCTGACCAAATCAGCACAGAAGATATCACTTTCCTTTCATTATACAAAACTTAGGGAAAACTGCCCTCATTGTGGTTGCCTACCTCCATCTAGTGACCAGAAGAGGTATATAAATTAACTCTACAACAATAATCGTTTGCCACTAGTGAATAAAACTTATAAATCCCAAAACTCTGTTCCCATTAATTTTCAAGTGGTGAAGGAAGTTTATGTACTCCATTAAAAAACAGAACACATTGTCTCCAGCATGCTGAAAGATATGTTAGTGCGTTTGTGTAAGGCTTGTGGGATGTGAATCTCATACGGAGACCTGGACAGGCTGGAAGGGTGGGATGTCAACAACAGCAAGAAGTTTAACAACAAAAAGTGCAAGGTTCTGCACCT
>JAWWMJ010050734.1:0-14507 GCA_035047045.1 Vireo griseus
GCTCCAGCACCTCAACATCTTTCCTGAACTGTGGGGCCCAGAACTGGACACAGTACTCCAGGTGAGGCCTCACCAGCACTGAGTACAGGGGCAGAATCACTTCCCTGGTCCTGCTGGCCACACTGCTCCTGATGCAGGCCAGGATGCCATTGGCCTTCTTGGCCACCTGGGCACACTGCTGGCTCATGTTCAGCTTTCTTTTGATCCAAACACCTAGGTCTTGTTCTACCTGGCTGTTCTCCAGTCACTCTCTCCCCAGCCTAAAAGATAGATTATCTTTTAAAGAGGGCAAAAGAACTTTGTTTCCCTTGGGCAACGTGGAAAAAAAGAGGTTACACAAGAAATTCCCACACTGGAGTTGCTTACTGGTTTTTTTTGGTTTGGGTTTGGTTTTTTTTTCCCTTTTTGCAGGAGCAAAAGAACAGGAGGAATTACTTTATGTGTTCTGATGTATTTCTTTACCAATCCCCAAAGACATTTGTCCAGTCATAATTGACTGAGGGCAGGAGGCTCACAGGTTGAAGGGTGCAGGGAGGAATGACTGAGCTGGTACTGCTACTAAAGGAAATGTCTGTGTCTCCATGGAGAGTGCTAGTAGATAATTAAACCACTAGCTTTTTTGATGAAGGCTGAAACACGAGATAAATGTACTGGTTTTTACTTTTTCTGTATATTTAGAGCAAGATGAGCAAAACAAGGTGCACTATGACTGTGGAGGTCTGCAAGCCTCAGGCCCAAGGGGACAGCACTGCCCCTATTGTCTGACAAACACTCCCTATGAAAAAAGTTTAAGGCTTTTCCCATGGCTCCCAGTTACCATAGTGTCTTGGAGTGACTTTTGTCTTGGAGTTTAACCTTTGATGGTTTATCCTATATTGTCTGCCCATGCCCAGAAAAGTGAATTGTATGCCTTTCTATGTCTTTAAATGAAGCCTGAGAGGGGGGAGGAGAACAAACCACCCAGCCCAGACAACACTGTGTTCTTCAAGGTTACAGAGATAAGGGAGGAGGCACTTTTTTTTTCTTTGGGGTGATTCTGGCTGGCTCTCAGCGCTGCGGTTTTTTTTTTTTTGGAGAGATGAGAGAATTTTTTTCTTCTTTTTTTTCCTCCTCTATGGGACTTTGTTTTTTCCCCTTCTGGGCTTGGAGCCTCAGAAGATTAGGAGTCCACTGGGGGGTGTTTCCCCGGCCTGCAGGGGATTTTTTTCCCGGATGGAGGCCTTTCCAACTCTGGAGGAGAGAGACCACACCCTCAAGAGGACTTTGTTTCAGCTTTTTTTCTTCTCTCACAGATAGCGATTCATTTGTCTAGCATTAGTGTCCTTTTCCTGTGTGTTTTGTTGTTTTGTTAAATAAATAGGTTTTTTTCTGTTTTTTTTCTTTTTTTCCTTTTCACTTTCCTCTGGGACATTTTCTTTCCCGAACCTGGTGAGGGGAGGGGCCTGCTTTCCATCAGGGGATATTTCCTCCTCTGCATTTGTCTCAAACCTGTACTTCAGTTCTGTGCCTCCCCCTGGCCCTTTGCCCAGCCCACCTCTCCTCCCTCTGGGCGGTTACCTTCCCGCTTGTCCTCCCTAAGTACGTTCCAAGCCCCAGAATGTTCTTCCTTGCTCTTGTGCAGCTCCAGGCCCTAAGAGCACGGGTTCAGCTCCTTCTCTACCTTTCACAGGGTACTCTGGAGGCCTCTCTCCTTCTCCTCCAGCTTCTGCACCACCTGCATCTGTGCCTCCATCTGGGCCTTGAGGGCCACCTCCTCAGGGCCTCCCTGTCCACCAGCTTCTTGCTCTCCAAAGTGAAGTCCAAATCTTATTGGTACCTGTTGGCTTGTTGTTTCGCAATCAGCCTGTTGACTTTCTCGAGGGCAGCCTGGGCTTCTGGGGTCAGGGCCTTCAGGGTATCTAATTCTTCCCCCCCTCTCAATAAGTTAAAAAGAGGGTCTAATTCTTTGGGGGGAAACCCCACCCAAGGCCTGATCCACTGCAGCTGCCCACACAGTTGATGGAGCACTCGAAGAGTCTGGGGCTTGTCTGCCAGTTGAACCTTTTGGAGAGTAATTGTCTGATTAGTAATTTCAAGGCCTAGATATTTCCAGGGTGGTAGCCTCTGCACTTTTTCTTGCTGGAGTTCAAATCCTGCACTCTGCAAGGCAGTGATAGTGACATCCACAACCTCCGTAAGTCGGTTGTTGCTCGTTGCACACACCAAGCACATGATCCGTGTAATGGAGGATGACAGCCTCCATGGCTTTGGCACGCACGGGTGACAGCACATTGGTGGCGTACTACTGGCAGATCGTGGGGCTGTTCTTCATCCCCTGGGGTAAAACTCACCAATGGTAGCACCAGTTGATGGAGGCAACCGAGAAGGCAAACCGAGGAACATATCTGGTGACGCAGTGCTCTGCAGGTCTGAGGGGGTGAAGGAGGCGAGGGGGCTCTGTGCCCGAAAGCCTCAGGCGCGTCAGTGATCTCTGCTTGCTTAGGCTTGCAGCCTAAGGACGGCAGGCTCCCTGTTGCCTGGCAACAGTTCTCGCTGCACAGCACCTGGGATCTTCTGTTTAGTGGAGATACTGGAGGGAGGGACTATTGTCATGGACTCCTTTGCAGGTTTAATCCAGGACAGGCTTTATTCTAAAGCGCATGAGAGGCAGATGGGGTAGCATTCTCTGCTGCTCCCAGGGCAACCAGCAAAGGAACACAGTTTAGCAGGGGTTTTTAAAGGGAGGGTGTTACAAGGGGAGGGAATTCTCTGGAGACCAGTCTGGATCCCAGTGGGGAGGAGAGTGGGGAGGGGGGATTAAACTTGGGACCAATGAAGCTTAACTTGGGATTGATTGACACAGGCATAGTCCAAAGGAGTGTCGAAGGACAAGGGGAATTCCAGAAATGGGGTGTACAGTCAGAGGGGATTAACAGTTGAAGGAGATGGGGTTTAGGGTGATGGACAGGGAAAATGCTACAGAAGGGGTGAAGGCACACCCATATACAGTAACTTAGGGATGGAGTTAAGGAAGAGACAACAGGGCTATGGGACTTTGCACAATTTAACAGGGGAGTTTTGGGATCAACCATTTAAACAGGGAGAACAGAGAATAATCTATAACGTACGGAAAATAACTGGAACATTTTACAAAAGGCAGAATTCAAAATCACACTACCACATCTCCCTCTTTTTTGTTTTGTTTTTGAAAGGAAAGGGAGTGTGATAGCAGTCTTTTAAACTCCATCTTCTGTGATTTCATTGTCGGATACTTCTTCGTCGCTGGCTCTTGGTGTAAATTCAGCCCAATCGATGGCAAGCACTTGAGGGTTCCGGGGATGTCGAGGAGATGGGCTAGGGGTGTATTGGGGCGATGGGTTAGGGGTATTAGGTTGAGAAGGTTAAAGGGTATGTCGGGGCATCCAGAACAATTTTTCTTTAGGGACTATAAGTCTCAAAAATAATTGTTTAAAACAGGTAAGAGCAACAAAAATCATAAAAACAATGGTGATCAACAAAAGGATGGTTTTTAACACCGACCCTACCCAGCCTGAGATTCCCCAACTGGAGAAGACGCTTCCCAGGAAATCTTTGTTTTCTTGCTTCAGTTGGTGGACGTCTTCTCTTATGTTCTGGATGGTTTTGTGGATGCTCATGCTGTGTGAGGAAAGACTGAAACAACAAAGTCCTTCGAACTCCTCGCACCCATGTCCTTGGGCAAGCAGGAGGCAATCAAATGGCAGCTGTGTTCTGAAGTGTCGCTTTCCTGGTTATTTCCTCATCCTCTAGGAGTTCCGCCAAGGCTTTAGACGTGAGATTAGCTTGCTTTCCCAACCAACACTCGATGTGACTCATCTCACCTAAGGCCTTGGCTACAGCCATCCAGGGCAGTAGCAAAGATGCTACGATAACTTCTGATTTGGGCCAGGAATCAATCTCAGAATTGCAGTTTTCTTCCCATTCATGTAAGTACGAACGTTTACTTCTCTGTGACTTTTGGTTTTTCTGCCAGTCAATGAGATGTTTCTTGTCAGGGGTAAGGAGAGCCAATTGCCCTAGGGTGCAGGGTCCTCCCTGAAGGCGAGAGGGGATTCCTGCCCAAGCCTGGTTTCCACAAATAAAAAACACTCCCTTTAGGAGCTTTCTCGGCGTACAAGTAGTGTTGGCCTGGTTGGGCGCCGTGTGATTGCACCAGAAGGGCGGCTGGTAGAATTTTTTCGTAGGGTGTTACTTGAGTCAGTCTAGTGTGATCTAGCCACTCATGTCTCTTGATCTTGTAATTAAAATGGACACAGAATTCTGCTTTGGCCGACCCCAGTAGATCGAGTTGTTGGGGTTCTCCTGGTGCAATCGGGAGCAGCCCCGTCCACTCATCCCAGGTGGAAACTGGGTCGGGCTTCTTACCGGCAAAGGGATACTTGGTTTCATTGAAAGGAATCCCCACCAGGCAGGTCGGGATCCTTTGCGCTGCCCATGGACATGCACAGCCCCGTTTGGTTGAGCGATTTGGCGAGGGTGGTCCAAACATTCGCCTTAGGCTACCGCATGATCCATCCAGTTGCTGGTGTGAACCAGATGATGACCAGGGGAATCGCGACGGCCAGGCAGGTCAGCATTCCTACTAGGGTAGAACATAAAAAGGTTAGGAGGAAAATTGAATGGGGTAGCCTCCAGGGTAACTTAATGAGGAATGAGCACGGGCTAGGGAATTAGGAAGGGCTTTAGCTCTTTGGGGTATGGGGGAAGAAGGAAAGGATTGAGGCTGGGGGAACTCTCCATGGCTGTTTTGCTCCTTTTCCGATAGGAAGCAACTGCCCTGTCAGTGGGGGCGTCGTGGGCAGGTGGAACGCAGTTCTGGTTGGGAATAGCGCGCTGGGCCTGTGGTATCCAGGGTTTAACAAGTCTTTTTGGGACCCACTTTGCTCCCATGGGGGTAGAGATACATGCGTATCCCTTTTCCCACGTGAGCAAATCATTGGGCCCTTTTAGTTAATGGGTTTCCAGGTCACAAAAAAGAACTTGGGGCTGTGGGGAGAACTTGAGTGGAGAGTCATTGGAGAAGTGTCTTAGGATAGGGGGATTGGTCGTCAAAAGACCAATTTAAAAAATTGATGGTGAAAAGGGCTTTGCTAAGTCAGGTGTGAGGACAAGTCAAGTCCGAGTCCTTTTGTCGCTCTAATGTCTGTTTTAGGGATTGGTGTGTCCTTTTGACTATCGCCTGGCTGGTGGGGGAATGCAGAATGCCAGTTTTGTGCTTGATCCCCCAGTCTCTTAAAAATTTGTCAAACGCTCTGGAAGTATAGGCTGGCTCGTTATCTGTCTTTATTGTTGCCGGGATGCTAAGAAACAAAAAGGCCTGAATTAAATGTTTCTTAGCATCGAGAGCTCTCTCACCTGCATGGGCAGATGCATAGATCGCCCCTGAAAAGGTACATGTACCTTTCACGTTGGAGGTGAGAGACATGTACGTATTTTAGGCAGCCGAATTGTGGGACATGAGTGATGTCAGTCTGCCACACATCACAGCTTCCCAGTCCTCGAGGATTGACCCCATTCCCTAAGGACGGCACGTTGGTTCGGTTATATTCGGAACATGTGGCCACTCCTGCCTTGGCCTAAGGTGGAACTGGTGTATGAGACCAGGGACATTCTGATGAGACTGCCGATGGCTCTGAACTGCTAGTTGAAACAAACTTAGTCTGTCTCCCAAGTCGACTGGGAGGGTACACCAACTCGGTCTACTGTCCAGTATGACTGGAGGAGCTAGGGTGTCCGCCCTGCGGTTTCCCTCAGCTATAAAAGCCTGGGAGGCCAGAATGAGATCTCACATGCATTACAAAAAACGGATGCTCTCGGTGGGAGACATATATATATAAGTTTCGAGAGCAAGTTATAGATGGCCGGGTTTGAGACGTGCCCTAAAACTGAGTGTTCTGCTCTCGATACTACTCCTGCAACATAGGCCGAATCGGTGACTAGATTTAGGGGTTCAGGAACCTCTCAAAGGCTCTGACAATGGTGACCAACTCAGCAACTTGAGGAGACGCTTCTACAGTCTCCCTACTCTTTTGCTGAGTTTGAGAGTTTTTCCAAGTTGTTACTGACTTGTGGGATCCTCTGGCCCCGTCAGTGAAAACAGTCAGAGCTCCTCCGAGCGGTTTCTGACTTTGGCAGCTTTATGGTACCAAATTAAAGTTTGCATTGAAAAATTTGTGGCCTGGACATTGGATTGATAATTGTCCAGGGTAGCTATCAAGAGCAAATTGCAGCATCTCGTTTTCACGAAGGAGGTGTTCAAGGGTCTCCCTCGTGAATTTCCCAGTGGACAACTTAATTGGCAGGTGAATGCATGCGAAATTGCACCCTGCCAGGGTTCGCAGGCAGAGGCAGGCTTTGGCGATAAGCTGGGCCATCAGCTCCTGTGGCCTCGTAATACTTTTGGGATGTTGATGACTCAGGAACACCCACTCTGTGATCAAGAGGGGGTCCTTCTCGTCCTTATCCCACTGGAAGATCAAGCCGTGAAGATGCAGCAGAGATCCCATTATGATGAATTTGAAATCCAAATTAGGATGACACCTGCTTGCTTGCTGAGTAGAAATCAGTTGATTAACATTTTCCAAAAGCTTTTTTGCTTCAAGGGTCAAGAGCTTGGGGATATCCAGTTCCTCTCCCCCTTTTAAAAGTTCGAAAAGTGGGTCTAGGTTCTCCAGGGGGGATTCCCACCCAAGGTCTGATCCACTGCAGCTGCCCACACAGTTGATGGAGCTCTCTCAGCATTTGGGGCCTATCTGCCAATTGAACTTTTTGCGGTGTTACTATATTTCGATTGATAATTTGGAGGCCTAAATATTTCCAGGGTGGTAGCATCTGGACTTTTTCTTTTTGTAGTTTGAAACTGGCATTTTGTAAGGCAGTAATCGTAAGGTTCAGGGCTTGAGTAAGTTGGTTGCTGTTGGGTGCACACACAAGCACATCATCCATGTTATGAAGGATGACGGCCTCCCTGACTTAGGTGGGCACTGGCGACAGCACATTGGAGACGTACCGCTGGCAGATCGTGGGGCTGTTTTTCATGCCCTGGGGCAGGACCCGCCAGTGATAACATTTCCAGGGGGCTTCTCGGTTGATAGACGGAACTGAGAAGGCAAAGTGTGGAGTGTCATCAGACTGGAGGGGGTGACGCAGCGCGCTCTCTTGGTCTGGCCGCTCGGGGAACGAAGGGTGAGGGGCTTCGAGCCTGCCTCCACCAGCCCGGCTGGATCGAAGGGATTCTTGTCTCCGCGTGTTGCGCCGATGTCCTTTGCATCAGCAGTCTTCCCTGTCCTGAGCTGGGAGCTCAGTGCAACAGGCTTCCGGTTGCTGGGCAACCACTCCGGCTGCACAGCACCTAGAGCTAGCTAATGTGCCAAGGAATCAAGGTGAGGAAAGAGGGACGAGCCACTCTGCCGGTGTATCCAAAAGCAAGGCTTTATTCCAAAGCTGAAGGTCAGGGGAGCTGTCGCACACCCTCTTGCTCCTAGTGGAACCAGCAGAGAAAGCCGAGGAGCAAGGCTGTGCAGGGGTTTTTAAGGGGAGGTTGTCCTAGGGGTGGACACAATCTAAGGGCCAATGGACTTTCTCAAAGGGAGGAGGCAGGGGAGGGTTCACAAAGTTCGGCAAACAACTGGGGAAGCGGGAAGGGAAGGAGGGGTAGGGGAAGGATCCTGCGTGGCTGCATGCCTACCACGCAGGCTAGGGTTCTGAGTAGAGAGAGGAGAGCGGGGAGAACACTCTATCCTCCGGAGGCTCCCTCACAAGGCTTCCTGCACTTGACTTTCTCTCGTTGGTCTACTCAGAGTAAGGGTAGAGAGCTTAGGAGCAAGGCATGAGGAGGAAGGGGCACGGGAGACAACTGGGGAAGCAAACCGTATGGATTGAGGGATAACTGGGGTCTTAACTTCGGGGCGTTTGTCCATCTTGTCTCTTTCTCTCGGATTGCTGAGTGCAACTCTGATTTTCATAAGTAACTGAAAATATTTGTCGCTGGAGCGGTCACCCTTGACCGTTAACTCTGACATTTTCACTCCTACCGAGCTCCAAAACCCGAGATCATTAACTTTACCAACTGAAACATTGGGAAGATGGACAAACACCCACCGAACAAACTTCTTTAACTGGACTTTTTTGAAATCAATACCCAAACTAAAAAGGGAAGCCTCAACTTGGTAATAAAAATCCTTCTGGGCAGCAGACAACCGAGCACCCATTGTTGCTTCTGCCCCCCCTTTTAACGAGGATTTTACCTTTTGGAAAACCGTGAAACTAAAAACAAATGTTCCATAGAACTGCCAACGGGCCCCTAACTGAAAGAAACGAGCTAGTCACCTTTTCTTTTTGGGTCAAGATTAACTAGTTTATTAACAACAAAATTAAACAAACCACTGAGGGCAAGGGGAACAGGATAAGCCCACTCCCCAATGGCAAGCCAGAGGTGTGGAAAAAAGAAGAAAAGGCAGCACAGGTGGTGCTGGGTGTTCCCTTGGCTTGACACCTCAGGAAGGCCCCGCCCCTCCCTGGGGGCATCCTTTTATAGCCTCGGAGGGGATCAGAAACGCACCTATCAGGACACTTCCTTTCCAGAGTTTTGATTGGACTGTTTCTAAGGTGCATTCCTGTCCAGTCATTTGGTGAACTCAGTGGGTGATTGGTCCTTGTTCTACTCCAATCCTGTCTGTTGTTCTCAAGGTGACGTAATCCGTGATGTAATATTCCTTTTAGTCAGACTCCTTCTAGAAGAGGAGTCTGTTGCCCACCCTTATTACAGCCCCATACATCAAAGTGTCCTTGCTCAAAACATATAATTAACAAACAACCAACAACTAGCAACAACCAACAGAACCCAGCCCCCCTCAAACATCCCATTAACTTCTTAAGTGTATAACAACCTTAATACTTACCAGCCTATGAAAGCCAGAACATCTGTAACACTAACCACCCACTGGCTAGGGTCACCCACCCGGGGAAACTCCCTTTTCCCCACAGAAAACTCTGCACTTACTGCCTCTCTGCAGTCTGCACTGGATCCAGGAAAAAAAATCCTCCAGTAGAGTCCCCGGTCCCGGAAAAGGATCCCTTGGGGTGCAGAGGGATTGTCCTTTTCATGTATCTGGCAGCACTCTCGCACAAAAAGCGAGGTGCAGGCTCGGAGACCCCTGGTGCACCAGTGAGCCACTCCGCTCTCTTCCTCGAGCTGCAGCTCACTCCGTGAGGTCCGATGCTGCTTCACGGGGTCTGAAAGCTGTCGCAAGGGGCCCCACGTTGGGCACCAGTTGACGCAACGCAGGCCTGGCCGCTAAGAGGTTCAGACAGGTGAGGGGGCTTTAGCCTTAAAGCCTCACCTGCCCGGCTAGAGAGAAGGGAATCCTTGCCAGTTGCGTCTGTCTGACAGGGGAATGCGCCAGTGGCTGCTGTTTGTCCCTCTCCCTGCTTGCTTCTCAGGGTGTCAGGCTCCCTGTTGCCTGGAAACTACTCTTGCTGCGCAGCACCTTAGGTCTTCTGTTCGGGCCAAGGGACCAGAGCAAGGTACAAAAGGACGGACCCCTTTGTCAGTATAATCAGGAAGAAGCTTTATTGTCAAAGCTTAGGAGAAGCAGGTGGAGCAGCACTCCTTGAGGCTCCTAGGAGAACTGGCAAAGAGAGTCTCTGAGGACAGTGTGCAGGGGTTTTTAAAGGGGGGTGTTGCAAGGGGAGGGTACATTCTGGAAACCAATGGGAGTTTCAGAGAGGAGGAGATGGGGGAGAGTTCATAAAGTTTGGGTCCAATGGGGTTTAACTCAGGGTAGCTGACACAGGCATTATCCAAAGGGGCGTCAAGGAACAAGGGGAATTCCAAAAGGGCTGTACACAGTCTGGGGAGATTGACAGCCCGAGGGGCTGCGGCCTGGGATGACGGACAGGGAAAGTGCTGGAGAAAGGGAGGAGGCATACCCATATACAGAAACTCATGGGAGGAACTAGGGAGGGGATAACAGGGTTACGGAATTGAACAGGGGGTTTTGGGCAAAACCATTCAACCAGGGAAAAACAAGGAACATTTTACAACGTATTCAAACAACTGGAACAAAGGGACATAATGACAGAAACACACCACCACAATCTACAATATTCAATCAAGCCTACTAAGTGTTGGACCTCCCTCTTTGTCTGAGGAGGAGGTAAATTTAGAATTCCTTCTATTCTTTCGGCACTCAGTTTTCTGGTGCCATGTCCAATTAGGTGTCCTAGATGTTTTACTTCTTGTTTAACAAATTGTAACTTTGATTTAGACACTCTTGAGTCCATTCCTTCCAAGAAAATTGAGTGATTGAACTGTACCCAATTTGACTGTGGATTCCTGTTTGCCGGAAAACAAAAGATCATCCACATACTGACGTACCTGTACTCCTTTTGGTGGAGAGAGGGAATGCAACAGCTCCTCCAGAGCCTGTCCGAAGAGGGTCGGAGACTCTGTATACCTTTGTGGTAATCATGTCCAAGTCAATTGTTGTTTTTGCCCAGGATCTGGATCCTCTCAGGTGAATGCAAAGATGTTCCTGCAATGAGAATGTAAAGGGCATACCAAAATGCGTCCTTTAAGTCGATGACGCTAAACCAAGCATGGTTGTTAGGAACTTGGCTCAAAAGAGTATACGGTTTTGTACTAGTGGATACTTGGCTTCCACTCTTTTATTAATTTCGCGTAAATCTTGGACCAGCCGGTAAGTATTGTCTGGTTTATGGATAGCCAAAATGGGAGTATTATAAGTTGATTTACAGACTTTTAAAATTCCATCCCGCGTGAGTTCTGTAATAATGGATTTCAATCCTTGCCTCTTCACTCTCCATAAGGGGTATTGGGGTACCCTCACTGGTTGACTGTTTGGAATTAACTAAATGGTAATGGGGGTAATATTTATTTCACCTCGGTTACCTGGTCAGGCCCATACTACAAGGTCGATTGACTTTTCATCTTGAGTGGATGGAATAAATAATTTAACTTTCATCCTCCCTTCTTGGGGAATAAGTCCAACTTTGAAAGGGATCTGGAGGTCACGACCAAATAAGTTGTTCCCAGGTTGAGGTAGAAATAATAAGTCTCCTTTTTGGGTGCACCCATTCCCAGTTACTGACGCATTTTTAATAATGGGGACTGGAAAAGATTCTCATTTGGCTCCAGAAATATTCAAAGTATCTTTGCTGATTATACATCCTCTTGGTTTTTCAGTGACACAGGTCGTTTCGGCTCCTGTGTCTACTAAAAACTCCTTAATTTGCTCCTGGGGACCAACTTTTGATTTTATCAAGGGCTCCTTCAGATGTTTATCATGTCCCAGGACGTAGAGCCCCTGACACCTTCAGTCTTTGGTTAATTGACTGTCTGCTTGGAGGATCCCTTGGTCTCTCATCCTCTTACAGCGCCGAGATGCTGCGTGTCCTTCACCATTGCAATAAAAACAAATAAGTTTTCTAGTTTGAGGGGTTTTTTGGTCTCTTTTGGTTGGCTTAGGAATTTGGGGTGTGCCCTCGCCACCCTCTCCATATGGTTCCTTCTCCCACTGAAGTCAGGGACTGTCCTCGATCCCACTCCCCAGCGCCCCAAGGGATGGATCCCTCACAGTACACTTCACTCTAGATGAGCCTGTATAACACACACACTCTTCACTCACACTGGGGTTACCTACTCCCCACACTCATACACCACACAGGCTCCACTGGGAGTTCACCCCTAAAAACAACAGAAAGAAAATTCCGGACCCTTTAAAAGGGTTAATTGGTTTGGCCCTTATAAAAAGGGCTATCCCTAACTTTTACTCCCTTATACAAGGGGTTCAGTCCTTTAGATGCCCCTGAAAAAGGGGTTTGGACTGATCTTACCTAGATCCTTGTGCTGCGCGGTTTTCTCCCTTCAGCAAAAATCCTTGTGATGGTCCAATAAATCCAGGGAGAAAATTAACAAAAAATCACAAAAATCCCTAGATTTTGGGGCAAAAAGGCATCCCGGACTAGTCCCCTCCCAAAAGAGCTGTTATAAAAGCCAACAACTCTTGGTTTTTGATGAGCAAAAACTGATATTTTATTGAAGAAAAGGAAAAAAAAAATAATAGAAAAAGTCCAGGCGCGAAGATTAAAAACACTTAACCTGCACCAACTTCACCTCCCAGTGCAGGGATCTAGCAGCACTGTGTTGCCAAGACCAAAAAATCTTTTAATCAGGTCTGTAGATAGAGACTTGGACCATGAGTCACAGTGCTGTGTCTCTCCTGCAGCTAGTCTGATGAGAAAAATGTCCAAGAGCAAAAGGCTAAAAGCTAGCACCCAAAAGGCTACTCTTTAACCGGTGCTGAGTCTTTTAAAGTTTCTGCCCCTCCCAGACACTCCTGGAGTCTGCCGACAGGCGAGCCTCCAAGGCTTTAGATGACTGGTGGAGTGCTGTCCGACGTCATCCCTTTTCTGCCAATGGCTCGCTGGTGCTAGAGTCAGCTGGAGAGGTGATGTCACTTTCTCTTGTGGCAGGAAAAGGTGCCTCATTAGTATTCATTAGTTGCCCTAGAGTCAGTCTGCAGTCCCTCATGATGTAAATAAGGGCAAGGAGCGGACTCCTTTTTAATGCCTTTATTAAAAGATTTCAGCTCGGGAGGGGGCCCGTGGGGTTGCACCATCCACCACTGTTCCCTTGGTCCGCTGCAGAAGAGGAGGTTCCGTGCAGCTCTATCGTCACCGGCAGAGCTGGGGCTTCCTGCCTCACGGGAGTTCCAAGGAATGCCTCAATCCCAGGGGCTTGACGCCTGGGGTGTCATCTAGATTAAGTCCCCTTTAAGTGATGGTGACAGCTCCGAGGGCCGGCCGACCGGGCTAGGAGGCAGCCTGACCTGCTGCCCACCCAGTGGTGTTGCTTTCATTTCTTGATTGATCATTAGCTCGTTGTTCAGGGTGTGAATCTCGCCGGCTAGTGCAGATTGTCCTAATTTGCATATGAGTGAGGCTTCGGTGCCTCCGCCTTCCGGGGTCGTGTGCGCCGTTCCAAGGAGCAGCTGCCGTTCCAGGAAGCAGTCGGGGGAGCAGCGGCAGGGTTCCCGACGGGGCAAAAAGGTACAAAGGAGCACTTGGCAGGGATAAGGGGGGTTTAACAAGGACAGTAAGGTAAATTGGGGAGGACAATACAGCAAGTAACAGGGGCAATGGGGTGAACAACAAGACAACGACATAACAAGAGCAACAGGCTTAAAACAGTAAACAATAAGGCATTTAACAGGTACAATGGCATAACTTAACTAGGGTAGGGAATTAGGGCTTCTTGGATTTCATTCATAACACTCAGAGCGAAGATAAAAATAATTTTGGGGTGTGGGTGTTCGAAGTTTTTTGGAGACTAAGAAACTTACAAAGGGCTCTTTAAAATTATAATAAAACTAATAATTATTAGTTATTGCTTTAACTTTAGGAGTGACCTAACTAACCACTATCATTCTTAGTGGCTTCTAAAGTAGTTTCTCAAACTGGTACTCGAAAAATACAAATGGTAACTAGTATCAATATACCTAGGACATTTAAACTACCTCTTAACAGAGAAACATTTAGAACATTTAAATCTTAAGAAGGAAACATTTAAAATCAACTACTTTTGAACTATGAAGCATTTGGAACATTTTGGGAAATCCAAAGAGGCATCGAGGAGGCAGATGTCTCGGGAGTGGTTGGGATGACAGACAAGGAAGGTCCTAGAACAAAGGGAGGAGATTGCTCAAATACAGAGTCTTGGAGAAGGGGTTTGGGAGAAGCTTACAGGGATACAGAACTCATGTTTAACAGAGAGGGTGGCTGGAACAAACCATTTACAGAACTGACACAACACATAGTAAACCAAACTCCATCAGAACATCCCCGAAACCCAGGGTTTAGCTCAAAATGCACCACCACACAGGGGGCTCGGGTGGGTCCCCGCGGTTCCCTGGGGCTTGGGGCCACCCCCACCCCTCCCCTGTGGGCAGCCAGAGCCGTGGGTGAACATCTCTGAGGTGTTCCTCAGGCTGCCACCAAAACCGGAACAGGCAGGGGCTGGCAGGGTTTGCCCTCGTTATCTGTATTCCCAAAGCCGCAGGCAAAGAAGCAGGCGAGAAGGATCCTTTCTCAGCAATGCCCTTTATTGTCCTCAGAGAACAGGGGAGAAAAGACCCCGGACTAGCAGGGAGCAGGGTTTTAAGGGGTAGGGGGCGGAGAGCATAGGGTCCAATTGGGTTGAGTCTAGGGGGTGGATTTGGGCTAGATGGACAGGGTGTGAACCAATGGGCAATTGACAAGGGAGGGATTTCTCTCAAGGGGGCCAATGGGGGACCGAGTGGGGTAAAAGATTCTTGGAAAAAGGGCAAGGTCCAGGGGGATTGACAGGGGTTCTCCGCCCCATGGGCGGACGGAGAGGAGGAGAGGGACAGAGGAGCCTCCGCCTAGGAGGCGGGGGAATGGGTATGACAGGCACCAGGGAGGGAAGACTGGGGTTGCTAGGGTAAAAA
>JAWWMJ010050735.1:0-14502 GCA_035047045.1 Vireo griseus
TGACTTTGTCAGTGTTCTTGTCCTACTGCATTTATTTATTTCTTTTAATTTTTTCCCTTTTAAATTATAATTCTGACTTGCGATCTCCCACTGGTTTGATTTCAAACTAGTACAGCCTGCAAACAAACAGAAAACAAACTTGCTTTAAATATAGTCTTGCTTCTTTGCCAGGTCGGAGTCTGGGTGTACAGGCTTGGACAGTGTCTCTGACAGCTGCTGGTAGAAAAGCTGGTAGAAGATCATTTAAGCAATTCCTTAGACCAACCATTGCAACATTTGCTGTTGCCTGTACAGCCACAATCCACCAGCCAGTGCACAGCTCTCCTGCCCAGAGCAGAATGACAGAACATAAGCTCTGATTTCTCATCTTTATACATGTTTGTATTTTTCATTTTCCCAAGAGTGGCCACTCTCTGCTAAGTCATGTCACTATTTAATGCTTTCACAAATCAACTTCATCTTACTGCAAGCCATAATTTATCATTTCTTTGTTTAAAACACAGCTTATTTTCAATTTATTTAAACTGCAGCAAGTTCCATAACAGATAGACTTGCAGTTCTTGAAGGTGCAGGACTTTTTTTTTTATTTAACAGTTATGGAAATCCACAGTTATCCCTTTGACTTTTGGAGCTTTGCTGCAAGCTTCCTCTGGTTATTTTTTTGACGATAACAGTTTTGTAAAGTACCATACTGTTTAAACATGTCATGTTTCACACACAGAGTGAAAACACCAAAGCTTTGATGAGTGATTTGTTTCCATAGCTGCACTTCCTTGTACATTCTGACCACATTAAGCACTCAGTTTTAACATCTTGACAGAGGACTTCTGAATGAGATCAGAGATCAGGGTGAAAATTGGAACTTGGAAACACTAATTCCCTAACCACTTTACTACAGGCTTTGATTTAGAGTCCTCTGCCCTAAAATGAGTGATTAAATTCTTGCCAGTTGTAAAAGAAGGGAAGAATCCAAAAGAAAACAGAAAAAAAAATCCAAAATCTTGTCGTAAATTAAACTTAAAAGGGCTAAATCCAGCTAAACTCTGGCTATGACGCAGATCTCAATTATTCTGCTACAAGAGACTAGATAATACTGTCCCGGAATTCCCTTTAAATCATATTTTCATCTCTGTACATTATTTTATGTTGCATGTTACACTGGATAGGAATGCTATCTAGAAAAGCATTTAGCATTTCAATTGTAAATTAAACTATTAGAAAAATATAACAAAACCTCAAATTAAATATTGATGTTGTAAATTAATATTGCCTTTTTCTAATAAGCAACCTTTTCTCCTGCGGAGCAGAACCACAAAGGAAGTGTAACTGTGACTTCTTTTTCAAATATCAGTGACATTCAGTCTTTTTCTTGGCTAAAAAGCTGCAATTGGAATCCTCTGTTATCACCAGCTGAGGCAAACAGATTTTGAAAATTACACTGTTATGTTCTGTGTGGAGCAGCAGATATGTGATTTCTCCCAGTTTCTCCACACAAGTACATGAACAAGAATCTGCTTGTGATTTCACACCCATTTGCTGGTAGTTTGTTCCCTGAAAAATGAAGTTTGGGTCTTGCTGAAAATGAAATTCAAGGTTGGAAGAGCTCAAACATTACCACTGGATATTTTAAAATAAGTCACTGAGATTGAATCTTACTAAACATACCATGGAATTTTTTAACAAAGTCAGAAAATTCCTGATAGTTGTCCGTTCTGTTTCTAGTCTGAGTGACAAACTTGTCACTCTTCTGATTTGAGAAACTTTTTTAAAAAGAGTCCAATAATTAAACCAGGGGATGGGGGAAACTGACATTTTCTAAACTACTCTATTTCCATCAAGGAATTTTTCTCTCTGGTCTGAACAAGATCAATTGGATGGGTGTTAGTTTTTGCCCATGAGCAAATAAGGGGCCAGAAAATTAAATGCATCTTAAATGATTGTTTTTAAATGGGAAAAATCATAGAAAAGATAAACCTAGCATTCTCAAGCATTACACGTTGACATTTGAATGATATCTTGTATGCATTCAGTGGCTTTGAATTACAGAAAGAAGTTGTGATTTTTCTGCTACAGAGCAGGTGTATTATTTAGATGCAATGTTAGATCAGAGGCAACTACTGCTTGGAAGGAAAAGCACAAAGACTACACTGAGATCTACTTTAAATTTTCTTTCAGGAAATATTTTAGTCTTTATTTGTAACCAATATACTCCACAAAAAACCTTTCATCTTTTTGTATGTTTAATCAGTCTCCAAGGATCTTTATGGTTCAATACGAGAAACCGTAAGATAAACACCTTTGTTTTCCTCACGTTTGACAGTTTTTAGAGAGAGAAGGCTACATTAAGAAAAAAAAAACCTAAAAGAACTAAAAAAACACCAAACAAAATCAATACTTTTATTTCATTTGCAGTTCAAAAAGACTTTCAGTCAATACCACGTATGGGAAGTATCTCTCACCACTTACAAAGGAATAATTTCAAAAATATTCTCATTCTGATCCTACCTCTGATTTGAATTAGGAAAAAAGTATTGGAGAAGTAAAAAACTATTAAAGTCAAAGTGCTGCTGGCTGTTATTTTTTTTTAAATAATATTCAAGTAAAATTAAAATATCAATGAATGATCGGAGTCCAAAAGTTCCACTTGTCTTGGCTCAGTCTTGCAAGCATTTTCAGGTTAAAGGATCTGCAATGATTTACTCTTGATGATCTGGTCTCTTCAGCTTCACTTCATTTACTCTAATTGCATTGGCATAGACAAAGATTATATTTGGCTTGAATACAAAGATGTGCCTGGACCTACTTTATCAATCTGGCTTCTGCCAAATTTTAAAGAAAGAATTCCAAAGTGGATCAAAGAAAAACAGGACAGACAGGAAGAAGAATATTATGATTCCTTTTAAATTATATTGATTGGGACTCTGAACTGGCTGGAAGTGCTTTACTCAAACCTCCATACCAAATTGAACAAGTTGTTCTGTGCTACTGCAGTTGGATTTAGAAACTTTCCTTTGTGTTCTTCAGCACAGGAAATGAAAAGCATTTCCAGAAGTGTCATGAAGAGGGTTTTACCTTTAACATATTTATTTTTAATATCAGAAGGATCTCACTTTCTATGCTAATAACCAGTTCAAACGTCTAAATATACAGTTTATGCAGCCATATTCACTACTCTATATGGATTTTCTGGAAATAAATCAATAATATAGTCTTAACTCATCTTGAATATAATTGAATTATTTAATTGAATATATTTTAGAAACATACATACATTTCTGTCATCATAAGTAAACTTATTTAATGGAGAAGAAAATGAAAAAACCCTTGTCAGATAGTGTATAAATCTGTAAATCAAAGAGACTTTTATCCCCATGATTTGTCTTTGTTCATAGAATATTTAATCTTCCTGCAAAACACCCAGAGAGCTAATGCTCTGATACAAGTGACAGAGGTTGAAGTTTGACTTAGACATTTAAATTTAGTGTCTGAAGCTGCAAGATGATGGGTCTTGAGTCTTGCTGCCTCAGCATCTAAGTATGGCCATAGTCAAAGCTTGCCAAGGCACTTTAAAGAAAGGCAGCTAAAAGTTATGGAGGGATTGAACTGGATCAGGAAAAGAGCTGCAGCACCATTTTAATGTGAATTATGTTGCCTCGGCAAAAGCAGTCCCTTTTAAGCAGAATTCTAAATTTTAGACACTCAGTCATCATTGAGCAAGTAAGTCCAAAGTGTCATCTACCACTTGTTAACAGCAACAGGGGATCCCAGCACAGGTAAGAGCATCCAAACAACTGCTGTGTGTTTCACGTGATTCCAGGTGTATTTCAAGAGAAAGAACAGCTGGCAGCTGGAATGGTAACCAGAATTACAGGAAAATGGGCACACTGGCAGTTCATGGAAACAAGGTGGCAGATGGAAAGTGAGGAAGATGCACAAAGTGCTATTAGAGATTTTAGGGAGAATCTCACCAACTACTAATTTGATCACGTGGAGAAAATTGCATTGAAAATCTTCAGCCAGAAAATTGATTTACTGGTTCTCCCACCAGATGGATACTCTGGCACAATAAAATGCAGACATTTTACACCATGAATAGCCTTAAAATAACCCGAGTTACTTTTCAGCCATTAAACAAAGAGATTTAGGCATGATGAAGAAATACTTATATGTGCATTTTGTGTGAAGAATGTAGCTACACCAGGAACACAGAGTTTGGTACAATGTCAACAACAGTACAATGACAGGGATGAGTTTAACATCTATTTCTCGCAGTGTTTACATTTGTCCAGATCTTAAGAAAAATATAAATAATTCTGATAAGTGAGAATGGTTATCAACAGCTCCTATAGGTTTAAATTGAGCTCCAAGAATAAAGAAATCAAATCCAATGATTTGTATATTCATTCCATCCAATGTGATATGATCAGCCTAAAACTACTTTAAGTTGCCTATTTACATATAAATTAACAAGGCATATAGGAAGCACCATTAGTATCAGCTTTGTTCAAACACCCTCCCTTGAACCGCCAGTGACTAAAATCAAGGGGTGCATTACAAAGACTCATTTTTCAATCATTAGATAATGTTATTTGTGCTGGTTCTACCAACATGCAAAGTACTGTCAGTTATAGTCAGAGCAGTATCAGTAAGAGAACCAACAAGCTAAATTTGGGTTCAATAGGGCACACCAATCACTTGCACGTTATTTTTATTTTGTAATTTTGCTTGGATAATCAGATTATACCTGCATCTCAGTCTTTCACAATTTAATTAGGCAAAGCCTTCATTCATTCAGGCCACTTGCACAATTATGGCAGATAATTTAGGGAAGTAGACAAAGATGAAGAAGAAATCAAAACTGACATGATGTAGAAAAAAAACGGAATTAGCATTTTCCCTCTGTCAAAGGTTCCTTCTCCACCTGCACTCCCTCTCCTCCTCTCAGGCATCTATCTAAGCAGAGTATTCACAAGTGGTGACAGGTTGGCAGATTTCAGTTAAATTTTTGGACCTGTAAACATCCATTCTTTATTTAGCAGTAGTGCCCTCCAGTTTCCTGCAGCTTTGCAGTGCAGCTGTTCAGGACACAGTCCAGGGTCACAGCACAGGGCAGCCTCTCGGAGACACCACCACACAACATCCCCACGGACTTTGGTGGACAAAGGAACATTTTCAACATCTAGGAAGTAAAACTTCAGGCTGATAACACTGGCAAGTCTACAGAAGTCTGCCATTGCTGCATTAGAAAAACGCTGCAATTTTAACACAGCTGATTTTGCCCTTTTTGTCGACGGAAACCTGTTATTCAACAAGCAATTGTATTGCATATTCAGTATGCAAGCCCTGTTAGCCTAGTTTTTAGTGTACTTTTTGTTCGCAAGCAAGAGGCAGACAAGAGAGGGAAGGCAGTGTAAAGTGTTAGAGTAATTACTTACAAGGTCTGCTACAACAGCCTCTAGAGGTGTCATTTGTTGTACACAGCATCCACATTTGGATAAGCAACTGATACTACACAACTCCAAACCCCTGCTCAGACACTAAGCCACATGAAGCACTGTTGGAGAGAGCTGAGCTTCTTGTTTGTTAATTTGTAGTTATTTCTTCAAGTTTTCCAGAAGTGGAAGGGAAACCTCCCCCAGGATTAGCCATACCTAATTTCAAAGTAATTTACACAAAGAAAATAGTATTTTCTTGCAGTTTAGATGTCAGATCAATTAAAATTTCTCAGACAGACACAGATTAAAACTCATGAGCTGCAAACTGTGCATGGTACAGCTTAGAATACAACAGCCTGAAATTCTGTAAAATAAGCAGATGACTACAAATATCTTCAGAATTGGAAGAGAAAAAGCAAAGCCTCAATTCTAGCAGACAACACGTCTGAGCACCATCATCAGGCAGGCAATAACCTACTCACAAAGGCTTGAAATTCCCACATTCAGCTTAGAGTAACACTGCTCATTATAGAAGAAAACAGGATGAAGCAGAAATTTCATCGATGCTACTGAGTACATGATGGTATAGCAACCATGCCTATAGTACTTATAAGTTATTTGTATAAAAAAAAAAGTAAAAAAAATAGCAGATCAGGTAAGCATCTACAATTATTTGGTAACTAAAAGAACTATAAGTATATACTATACCTATATAATAAACTACAGTTTTATCACTGGTATTAGGACTACAAGTAACTGTAGTATAGTTATATATTGAAGGATGTATGTACAATTCTCTACTTAGGAGCTCTGAGGCTGTAGTACTATAATCAAAATACTTTATTGTCTGGCAGCACCAAACCAAGACCTCTTTAAAATTTGTACAACTCCAAGAGGACCAAGAGACAAAAGTTTAAGAGACCTGTTAGGCCTCTCAGAATAGAAGAGAGCCACAAAACTACACCCTGTGGCTGCTAGGAATTCCCACTGCTCTGATGTTTTGCAGTGTTTCCTCTGATGGTTTTTCCATGTTCACATCCTCCATGCTTACAAAAGGGTACCTTCACCATTCAACTCAACTGAACTTGATTTCTGTTTATTTCCAACTCTCTATTTCCCGCTCAAGAAGTTCAGGATTTTCTGCAAGCCAGACATTCAAACAAACACACAGAGCTCAGACACAAGCTAAACCAAAAGCTTTTCTTTTTGAGGTGAAAAGCTCAGCAAGTATTTGATGAATGAGAAAGGTACTGCTGAAATTTATGCAGGCTTCTGTTTGAGTAAGACTGCTGAATAAAACTTGGACAATTCTTGAAACACCTGAATTTACGGGATATTACTGCCAGACAGCTTCTCAAAGACTTTTTATACCACAGACAGCTTCTTGTATCTGTTTCTGGATCGCTTTGTTGGTTTTTTCTTTAATCGAAATAATTTGTAACTCTCTCATGACCTCAAAACCAGATAAAGCTGTATTTCAGGCAAACATCAGCACCTGAGTCCAGAATTCATAATAAAGACTGAAGAGATTGAAGCACTCTTTTGTAATACCTTTTTTATTGGAAAGGTAAAGCTCAGCTGATGAAGCAGGCTTTGGGGGTTTGTTTCCCAAAAGCCTACAAACATGGAAGGGTTTCTTGTGTCAGTGCTTGATGAAATTAATGACAACTTAGGTCATTTACGCAATGTTTGTAACTTGTCCGGAATTACACAAATACTGACAGAAGTACATTGTGCTTTGAGAGCCCTCCAGCAATCTTAACAACCTTTCATCATGAAATAACACTTGATTTTGATCCTCCCTGTGTTTGGGCTTTCCTTCAGAAGTTTGCTTTCTGTTTTACATTACTGAGTATGCCTCAGGCTCATCTTTTTGTTTTGGTTTGGTTTTTTTTTAAGATTTCAGATTTTCAAAGAGAAAACAAAATCCAGTTTGTGAATGAGACAAGGTGTGGCAGGAAGTTACCAGGCGATGTAAACCTCTTGGACTGAAAATTAATTATTTCAAATACAAAAAGGAGTAAAACAAGCTATCCTAAAAAAAAAAAAAATAATAAAGCAGGTTTTTTAAGAGTACCCTTAAAAATACCAGAAAACAAAAGGAGAAATGACAAAAAAAATTAATTGCAAAATCAGAGACTGAGAGGACTAAATTTTCAGTAACAAATAAGTGTTTATGCTTCGATCAGAAATTCCTAATAACTAATAACTAATTCCTAATAACTAATCTCCTCTATTTTGAGTCTGTATCTTCAGCAATTCAAGTCTCAGGAATCCAGAGTCAGCACAGATTCTTGCATATCAAATTTACTTTGATTCCTGATATCAAGGCATCAAATCATTTTTCCTTGTTAAAAAAAAAATTTTTAATTGTTTTGATATTTGGATTGCTTAAAGATCAATGAAGATTAATATGAGATCATTAAAATCAATGAGGGCAACTCTGAACACCAATTTCAGGAAGGTTTCCATTGATACTTCTATTAAAACTGTATAACTGTACATCCACAGTGGAAATAGTCTTACAGGTTAGACCCATCTTCACTAGATGCAAACAGTATCAGATGCAGATGTCCAATCTCAAAAGTGCGATTACTGGGTTAATGATATTAAATATTAATGATATTGCACATTTCACATGCCCTGCAATACTTAAGAGTCAGTGGGCTCATTTCTGTAGTCTCACTACCATGCTGGTAGGACTGGCAGGGACAGAGCGGAAACTTTTGGATAAGCAGAAGTTTATTTTTTCTTAAAAGGAAAAAAAAAAGTCACAAAATCCTCATTAAGAAAAAAAATAGTATTATCAGCAGACCAAGAAAAAAGAGGAGTATGTTCATGGTTTAGGCACTTACATTGCTCTATCTTAAGGACTGATCCAGGCAGTTTGGCACTTTTACATGTGCAACAGTTTTTC
This sequence comes from Vireo griseus, assembly GCA_035047045.1. Classification (NCBI taxonomy): domain Eukaryota; kingdom Metazoa; phylum Chordata; class Aves; order Passeriformes; family Vireonidae; genus Vireo; species Vireo griseus. Next base: position 8,353 of record JAWWMJ010050735.1, read on the forward strand.
TTTATTTCCATCATTTTTGCTTCTTTGAATCTTCTTTTCACAGAAGAAGCTTAAAGGTTTTGGACTTGGGTTTCTTCTGACCCAAATATATGATGCTACAGAGATGCTTCATTGAGAGACACTAAATAAAAGGTAACTCTTTAAAGCATCAGAGAACCATATGAAAATTTAAGATCTGATTCATCTAATGTTATGGGGAAAATAGCTTTGCAGAAAATACACTGAATTGCAATATATCATTGTCTATCATGTATATTGTAGTCACACCTAGAGGATTCAGAAAACTCTAAAAGAAAAACTGAACCTCTAATTCAGAGATTCCACTCTAGGAAGAGATGAGAAGTAACAGCATGAGATGTTGTTAAATATGCTTATCTATAGTAGTGCCTTATCTATATAGTGAGATGACATGTCATCCTCTCTATTCCAGTTCTATGAACTTTGGATGCTGAGCCAAGGGTGGTTTCCTTCTCTGTACCAACACAGCTCAGGAACACATTGTCTAAATGAAAAAGGCTTTCCCATGGAGAGTCAGGACCCTCGGAGCACCACCGCAGCGTGATGGCTTTGGGAGGCTGTGCTGCTTCTGGCTGGGATAAGGGGAATTTTCGTCCCAGTGCCTGGTATGGGCCTGTGTTTTGGATTTGTGCTGAGCACAGGACTGATAATACAGACATGTTTTCATTATTTTTGAGCAGGGCTTGCACAGAAACAAGGTCTTTCCCAGTCTTCTTTGTCTTTCGGAGGAAAGACAGCTGGGAGAGGTGATTCACACTGATCAAAGGGATATTCTAGACCATAGGGCAACATACTCAGTATATAAAGTGGGGGGAAGAAGAAGTGAGGGACATCTGTAGCAATGGTGTTTGTCTTCCCAAGACACTCTAACGTGTGACAGGGCCATGCTCTCCTGGAGATGGCTGAATGCCTGCCTGCCCCTGGGAAGCAGTGACTTAGTTCCTTGTTTTTCTTTACTTATGTGTGTAGCTTTTGTTTTTCCTATTAAATTGTTTTTCTGCCTACCCATGAGTTTTCTGGCTTTCACTCTTCTGATCCTCTCCTCAATCCCACTGGCCAGGGAGTGAGCAAGCAGCTACTTGGGGCTTTGTTAAACCACAACAGAGAGAAAGAGGACCAGAGTTCTTTCAACGAATTTAGCAGTATTAATCAATGGTTAGATTAGACAGTTTTTACATGTTTAGACCTTCTTAGACAGTTTTTACATGTTTTTTGGGAGCCAAGGTCCTCTACAAGCCATTCCAGACACATGGACCAAAACTGTACCTGGCATATCTTGTTTTCCGCTACAACAGAAACTTCCCAAACAAGATATGTTGGACATGGCTAATAGTGTGGAGCCAGGGCCCTACTTCAGCTGCTTCTGCAATGTGGATCCAATCCTTCCCAGAGGGGAAAAGCCTGCACAAAGGAAATATTGACTGAGATGTGATTCACACAAGCTTCAGCAACTCACAGCCATTGCAGTAACCACCCCATACATGAAGAGTTGGCATCCTTTTTGCACCAAGGCTTGGGCTTGCCCTTATATCTAAACAACCAACCCCATTTCATTTAGAATCTACCCTCTAGGCAATGTAAATTTGATCTCTTCACTGTTTGTTCACTAGCACGGTATTTCTTCATGAGGTTTCACTTTCAGGACTAAAATATTAGGTCAAGGTCAGTGAATTAATTTCATTTCCTTAGAAGGAAAACACAACCAGTAATGGCAGGGCAGTCCCACTGCTCAGGATACCACATCTATAGTGTGGAGCCATACTAGGATAAAGAGTCTAAAGTGGGAAAGGGGGATCAGGGGGAATCATCTGTGCCAAGGTACTTTTCATCAACTAGAGCTCTGACCAAATTCATCCATTGCTCTTTGGCTGCCTGTATTCCTGCACGGTCAGCAAACAATTGGAGGGACTGTGCATTATTACAATGATTTATTTTGTTTATCAGTCACATAGGAGTAATATTTTATATTCTATAAAAAGGAAGAACTTAGGGCTAAATACTTCCTTGCCAGCTTCAGCAATGAATTGGTGCAAAGAAAAAAGTCCCTGCTCAATCTGAAGACTAAAGTCTGTATCGAACACAATCTTTAGCTCAGTCTTGTGACGTTCAGGATCTTGGAAGAGGGAGGAAATTCACTCACCTGTTTCATTCACAAAGAAAGGAACATTTGATGTAAACCTGACCTTCCCTTCGCCCAAGTGTATGGGGAGTGTTTCAGAATACAGCATTCTTGAGAAACATGCAAGTGCAACATTTTCATTTGCTCTGATATTATCAATTTAACATTTCTGTAATGGCACTTCTACTCATTCTGTTTTGCTGTTAGTGCTTTCAAAACCTTTATTTTTTTTCACATGCAGATACAGATTCTGCTATGAAAAAAAAAAAGCCTTTTTCCCTGACCAGTAATCAGAGCTGCTTTCAATCCTCCCATCTTGCTCATTCTTTTTCTTTCTATCCAAAATAATTCAAATTACTAATAGAAGACAAACTGGCTAACAGGGAATCTTATAGAAAAAATAAATAGAAGGTGAGATTGTGAGGAATAATAAGTCTTGTGCAAAATGAATTTAAGTATCCATAGGCCTTTTGCTACTGCCTTATTACATGGATATGGTTACATGAGAAGATGGGCAGGCTGTGAATCATAACAAAGAGTAAAGAATAAGAAAACCCATCAGTTTTAAATTAAATTATTTTTCATGGAAGGTATTTAATTGATGTCCAGAGTAATTTGTGAAACTGGTGAAAAGCAAAAGTTAGGAGAAAGAGTGATTAATAGCATTTTTTTGTTATATTACATAGGTTCCAACTGATGTTGTTAATATATTCAAACTGTACACTAGAAACTAAAAAAACAGAAAACACACACTTGAAACACATCAGAAGCAGCACACATTACCTAAACTAACTCGGGCATAAGGAAGCAAAAAGGACACTACCAGAGACATTTTTAATGCTAAGGAATAGACTGGCTGAACACAGTACATTTTCTTCTCTCCTTCCCCAACCCTCCAAGCAGGTGAAAAGTAAAGTGTTGAAATTACTAAGTCAGTGGAACAGAGAAAAAATGAAACTCTACTAAAATAAGACAGCTTGCAAACTCCCTAGGGATATACACCATCTAGGGGAAAAAAATCTGAGGGAGAAATCACCCTGTGAAATTTCAAAAAGAAATTAAGAATACATTAAGAATATTCTTTGAAAGAAAGACATTCTATTAGTAGGTCAGAACACCAGCACAAATGGTGATGGGATAACTACAGTTATTTTTCTGTCCAAGGTGATGAGGGAACAATAACTGATGACAAGAATGGCATCTAGGAGAAAAGTTTTATTGGCAGCCATTCAAGAACACATTTCTCCAAACAAAAAAAATGTCAATATGCGGCCAAAAATAATGACTTTAAAAGTTAAAGCAGAAAATATTTAAGTAATCTTAAAATGGTGTCAAATCAAAAAGAATAAAGAATTCAAAGTTACTACTAAAAATATAGGTAAAGTGGGAGTACAAAAGAATGATGAGTTTCATGACTGATTTTCATAGATGCTCCATACTTATTCCATAAAACAGAGCCAAACAGTCCATTTTCTTTTGCTTATTCTGTCTGTAATTTCAAGTGACTTCAAGTCTGGACATATCAGCATCATAGCACCTGATCTCTCTGCGCAAGTAACAGGTGCAGAGATGAATCCTGGAGTTCATCTATCAAGTTATGGTGTAGGTTATAGTTCTTTGTTCTGAAGGATGAATGGATGCATATTCCACTAAAAATGTAAAAAAACCCCTTATGCCCCCTTCACAGGAACAGTAAGCAGATGGGAAATATACACCACTGAAAAATTTCCATTTTAAAGTTCTAAAGCACCAAGTGAAGTCAGAAGTTATTCTACTTTTGATACCCAGCTTTTTGGCAGACATGACTTCTAGATCAGTTAGTTTTGTACAAAATATCTTTGGATATATATATACTGTTTACAAGTCAAAACCAACTGTACACAATGTTTACTCTCAGCTTCATTTTAATGAGAAAGGATAAATATTTAAACTACACATCAGAAATTTCTTTCCCCAGCTCTTAGAAAAGTGCTTTTAAAATCCAATTCTTTTTATCAGTCCTGGTTCATTATATCACATCTGTTCAAGTGAAAGACCATCCATTTTGGAATCACAGACCAGTTGGGTTCTGTGCCTTTTCCTGAAGAGTCATCATACAATTTAACATGAAGTAAATAAATTTGTATTGCATTTAATGCAAATTTTAAAAATAAAGCACTGAAAAAAAACCATATATGCAAGACAAGTTAAAGAAAGAACTACATCCCTTACTGAGCAGACATTAGCATCCACATATCTTGGATATCTTCTCACCTTTTAAAGACTGAGTCAAGGGAATTATAAAAGAACAGGTGGTAACTGGGGCAGTGAGATGAAAGGGATTGCTGCCAGCAGGTGAACCTTCTCCTGAAAAATTAGTTATCACTGTGAGTCATTACATGACTATCACCTGGCTCAGAGATAATGTTCCATATTTGTCAGAAGGAGAAGCAGGGAGAGGTTCATGGCAGAATATAAATATATTTAAAAACTGGACTAAAGGCATTTTGTGAAAGTCAAATGCTAAAATATTTTGGGTAAAGATAAAAGGGAAAAAAGGTAAATTAGAAAAAACCCACAATATTAATCACTTCCTGTGAATGATAAAGAAAAAAATGTTCAATGATGAAAATAAGTATTATGTTTGAGGCACAGTTGAGGCACATAGTGGAACAAATTACATTTATTTTGGTCAATTTATTGGGAAAGGTGATTACAATGGTGATTTCAATGTCACAGGAATTTGATGAGGCATACCTCAGAGCTCAGCAAATCCTGCACAGCAGCAGAACCAGAGGGATCTCAGTCTAGTATAAACTACATGTGGCACAGATTATAGAACTTCGTATTTTTTCCCTAGGATTTGTTCTCCAGAGACACAGTCTATTGCAATATGTTCACAGCCTCACAAGCCATACAGACGGCAAGTTCACGGAGTCTGATTCTCAATTTACTGAAGAAAAATGTCAGCCAGCTATATAAAAAACCCTCTCTAGAGCACAGCAGAGCTGGCCCAGGAAAGGAGATTTTGAACAAGTAAACCATTTGCCCCCAAACCCTGATGCTCTGTACTCATGTTCTGTCCTTTGCCTTCTTCCCGAGGCAATGCATTTTTGGGAAGGCTCACTTTCATATCTCCCAGCCAAAGCCACTGCCCCAAGGCTCCAATCCCCTTTAAAGCTCACAGTCTGTTGACTAATAAGTCACTTGGATGTTTCTAATTCGTCTCCAGTAATACTGACTGCCATACAACAAGCTGGAACCAGTAAAGTCCGAGTATCAGTGCCATTGGGAACCCCAGGATGCAGCACAGCAGCTCTACAATCAGCAGAGATTTCCTGGTGTGGATGTTACTAATTAGGAAAGATACAGACCAAAGTGCAGAGACAGTGGCATTACTGAAAAAAATGCTCACAGTACTCTGAGATTTGACTTTACTGCTGCAATATATCACTGTTTGGAGGTGGAAATCATGACATTCATCTCAGCTCAAATATAAGAGATTCACTTTCATTTCAGAATCAGAAAAGCAATTTCATTGCAATTATTTAAAGTACTTTTAATTAAATCCATCCCCTTTATTTGGAAAAGTAAGGTTTGATAAACTTCATTTCCCAGTGGGAAAATGTGAATTAAAAGAGATAATTCTGCTGGTTCTAAAATGGCACTTTATATCTCCATATTAAATAGATTAAATTACTTTCAAACACTGACACATTAGAATCCAAAATAAAAGACAATTAATCACTACCAAGTAAAATAAACAGAGCTACCATTAACATACATTACTATCTTCTTCATTATGTTTGTTATAATAAGTATCTAATTTTATGAAGAAACAAATTTTGGTATATGAACACATGGAGTAAGAAATAGTTTATGTGTATATTTCTTAAATATATGAGAATATATAAGAAGTAAGGATCTACAAGTATCATAAAACCAAATTGTTGAAAGATGTGGGAACCCCCTGTTAAGAAGGGACACAAAAGGTAAATGTGCCCCTGTCCTGCCCTCTCCATAAGCCCTGTTCC
>JAWWMJ010050737.1:0-14019 GCA_035047045.1 Vireo griseus
GGCGGGGCCGGCGCCGCTCGGGCTGCCCGGGCTGCCCAGGGCTCACGGGGCCGCCCCGGCGGGCGGGAAGAGCCGGGGCGGGCGGCGGCGGCGCCATGGAGGATGAAATGCCTAAGACCCTGTGAGTGGGGAGGGGGCGAGACCGCCTATTGTTCCCGGCTCCGCGGGGAGGGGCGGCCCGGGGTCGCCTCACGGATGGGCCCCTCAGGGCTCCCGCCGCGGACCCTCAGCCGCCCGCAGTGCTGAGGGAGCAATCCCCGCCCAGGGTCTGAGGGGTAGCCGGCCCTCTCCGGCAGCGAGGGGAACCCGGCTCCCGCGGTATTCTGCTCTTTCCCCGTTCCCAGTGCTGGGCACCGCCGGCCTGCCCTACGCTCCGGGCGTTACCCTGGGCCTCCAGCTCACATCTGGAGGGACAGGGGTGTGTGGAAGCTGTGTGTCCCTTCCCCGTACATCCCAACTCACATCTGGAAGGAAAAAGGGTCTGGAAGGTGTGTGTCCGCCTTCGCAATCCATCCTAGGTCACATATGGAGAGGGAAAAGTGGTCTGGAAGGTGTGTCCCCCCTTGTCCTGGATAGAAAGGGGGTCTGGAAATTGTGTGGCCCTCTCCCTGCTCCATCCCAGGTCACATCTGGAGGGAAGGGCAGTGTCGAATGTGTCCCCCCCTGCCTGGTACATCCACGCTGACATCTGGAGGGAAAGGGAGTCTGGAAGGTGTATGTGCTCCCTTCCCCGGTCCATCCCAGCCCATGGCAGGGGATAGAACTGGATGATCCAAATCCCTTCCACCCCAAACCATTCCATCCTGTTGTTCTGCATGATCCATGTAGGTTTTTGTGAGCGACTGGCTGGATTTTCCCCAGCGTGGGGGGCTACCTTGCCAAGCAACTGGAGCCCCACCGCTGTGGTCAGCAACTCTGTGGGAATGACCTGGAGGTGCCCGTGAATCCGGTGCTTGTCCCACTGTAGAAAGCACTCTCTAAACCTGTTGCTTCCCAAGGAATGAATTATGAAGCCACATCAGGGGAGGCTTAGGTTGAATTTTAACAAAAGGTGCTGATCCTGTGCGTACCTGACTCTGTGTCCCACAGTGTGCACACTTGGGCTGTGTTTCCCTCCTTTTCCCAGGCAGGTATTACCTGGAGTAGTTTTCCCGTGTTTGGATTGGGGAAATCAAGCTCCAGTCTTCCCATCCCACCTCTAGGAGCCTTGTTCTCCAGTGCAGCGGGAAAGACAGGAGAGAGAGGGAATCATTCCAAGGTGAGGGAGTGCTGTGCCCTTGGACTGCTGCCTCTCCCCAGGGCTTGAGAAACGACTTGGCTGAGTGACCACAGGACAACAAGACCCTGATGTGCCTCACCCTAGCTCTCCTGAGCAGTGACCACTCTCTGCCACCCAAATCCCTGTGTTTTCCCACATTTTGGGAGCTATTCCTGGCCTCTGCAAACACAGAGCCGCTGGTGTGTTTGTTTGGGAAGATGTTTTCCCCCATCCCAAGGGTCACGTGGGGCCTGGTGGCCTCGATGCATGCCAGGGAATTCAGGTCCCTGTCCTGGAGCACGTGCGGCTGGTGGCACGGACAGGGAATCAGTGAGGCAGGGAAAGACTGAGGATCACCGAGGCCAGCCCTAAAACAGCTGAGGACTGAGTAGCAGCCAGAGTGGGATTTCTCTGATTCCCTCTCTGTAACTTTCTGGGGTCACATGGGGAATTGTCACCCACCAGCCGGCTGTCACAGGTCAGGTTTAGAAGGAGTAGTCAAAGGCTGAAAGTGCAGCTAAAGGTGATCTTTAGTAGGTGTTAAGTCCGTTCTCACACAGGGGTTTCTTAAGGATTTCTGCTCCAGAAACGCCCCCCAGGGTGTGGATTTCGGGACTCACTCTGTTGTGTGGCCCACAAAGCCCTCTACACCCTCTCCTTTCCTTCCTTTAGCACGTTCCAGTTGTTTTTCTGGAACAGATTGCAGACCTGGAGGTAACTCCTTGATTTTGCCTTTTTTGGAACAGATTGCAGACATTCCTGGAAGTAAGTCCTTGTTTTTTGCCTTTTCCACCTCACCCGTGTCAGTGAGAGGGGTGCAGAGCCCTGTGTTCTTTAGGAGCTGTTTTCACTTGTGTAAATTAATTCCTGGAGAGACAGCTCCTTTTCCCATGGGCATCCCCCTTCCTCGAATGCCGGTTCTCAGGAGGAGATTATGGATCTGCAGAGCAGTTACGAAGCAGCCTTGGAGGTGTCAGAGCCCTGCTGTTTGTGTTTTCCATGGATGCACGTGGGATATGTGTCCTAAATTAAATTAATTCGTGGTCTGAAGCACGCACAGTGCTTCAATGCACCCAGCAATTGGGTTTGGCTTCTTGAGATAAACTCGGATAACACATCCTTTCATCTGCAAAGCCATCAACCGACTCATTAATTTGGTTCTCAACCAATTAGCAGGAAAGAGGGGTGGGAGAGGTGCAGGAAGAGCCAGGACTGAGCTCTCCTCCTTTGTGTCCTGGCAGGGTCACCTCAGTGCTGGATTATTTGTATGTGGCCCAGGACAAGGTCGAGGTGTGCTGGATCCTGCCTGTCTGCCAGCTCCATGGAAGTGGAGCTGCAACAAAATTACATGGAAAAGTCAGGGAACAGTTCATGGCACAGAGAGGGTGTTGCAAGAGAACACAAAATGAACACACGCACACTCTCAGCATGCTGCAAAACACAAAGGAGAAAGGTTTATTTTCTGACACTGATATTTATAGATTTTTTGAAACAACTGTGGATTGGATAGTAAGATCTCTTCCTTTCCAATTCCACTGGTCAAATTAGAAGTCTATCAAATTCTCTTCTGTCAAGAAAGGAATGTAAAACAAGAGAAACGGTTATAGAAACACTGCTTTGTTTATATGAAATGCTTGTGAATCTGACTCGAAGAATGAAAAACAATGAGAAGACTAAATCCAAAGTAACAGAGAGGGTTTACGGCTCTGGGTGTTCCCCACCTGCCTTGGCACACGCTGTCCATGCACACACATATTCCTGCAGTGGATCCTTGAGGGAATGCCTTTGGGAAGATCTGAGCACACAGAGATTCCTGGGGCTGTTGGGAATCCCTTCCCTAAAACCCGCTCTCTCCAGCTAAACGCAGAGCTGAGGTCAGGAATACTTCAGGAGACGCCTGCTTATCGGGATGAAATCCCATTAATGCGGAGGTCAGAGGGTGGACACCCTGCTTGGAAATCTTCCAGTCACAAATTAATTAGTTTGGACCCAGAGGTCACGTGAGGCTCGTCACTCTGCTGCTTCCATTGATTTGTTATCCAAATAATTACAATATATTCAACAAGAGGGAGTTAAAGAGAGGCCTTGCCAGTTCTGCTCTGGTTAACGAGGTGCTGATGGGTCAAAGGTTGGACTCGATGTTGAAGGTCTTTTCCAGCCTCTCTGATTGCCTCTCTCACTTGGACTTGCTGGGGGGAGACTGTCCTGGCATTAATTACTTTAATGAAGTGCTCTAATCCCTCCTCTTTTTAAACTTTTAAGGAAACTTGTCAGAAGTGCAGGAATTGCTCCCTTAGAGCGAGACATCACCTGTAAAAGTCTGTCTGGAGAGCCTAAAACCCAGTCCTGCCACCTACCTGCAACAGTTGTCCAGATGATGAACACAGAGCTCCTGTCTGAGCCATTCCTGACAGAAAACTGTCTCCTTCCCACACTCCCTGCATAACCCATCCTACTTGTATCTGCTCCTGGTTGCTTCCTGACAGCCCCTTTACCCCTGTGGCAGTGCTTGGGGGGCACTGCAGGTGCTCCAGCGTGGTTTCAGCACTGGGATTTGGCCAGGATTTTTTAACATTTTTTAAACTCTTTTTTAACATTTTAAGGAAACTTGATGGAAGTGCAGGAGTTGCTCACTTAGAGCAAGACATCATCTATAAAAGTTTGTGTGGAGATTCTAAAACCCAATCCTGCCTCCTACCTGCAACAGTTGTCCAGATGATGAACGCAGAGCCCTTGTCTGAGCCATTCCTGCCAGAAAACTGTCTCCTTCCCACACTCCCTGCATAACTCAGCCTCAGAGTGCATCCCTCCAGCAGCTTCCCGGCCTGGTGGCAGCAATGGGAGCGCAAGCAGAGCTTAGATCTGCTCCTGGTTGTTTCCTGACAGCCCCTTTACCCCTCTGGCAGCGCTCAGGGGGCACTGCAGGTACTTCAGCGCAATTTCAGTGCTGGGATTTGGCCAGGATTCTCGTGGCAGAGGTTTCCCACGAAACGTTCCTCTGCGGGAAGCTGCAGCCACACCTCGGGGGCTTAGGTTTCTCGCTGGGCTTTTTATAAAAATCCCGTGACTTGGGCTCAACAATAACAACAACGACAACAACCACCACCCATGGGTCACGGATGGGCTTCGTGGCCAAGGAAGCCAAAATCCCAGGTGGGAGCAGGGATTTGGGACGTGTTTGTGCTTGCCCAAATTGGGAACGTGTGCGCTCGAGCACGTTGGCCCTCGGTTATTCCAGGCAGATCTGGTGCTTCCAAAGCCTGAGGCCATTGGAAGGAACCAACCAAATGTTGTGTGAAACGTGGACAAACACCAGTCTGAGCTGCTGGGGCAGCTGGGAAGTGGTGCTTGGGCAGGGATGGTGGTGTAGGGATATGGGAACTAGAGTCTCTGTCCTGGGAAATGAATCAGTATAGGAATATGGGAACTGGAGTCTTTGTACTCAGAAATCAGTTGGGAAGGTCAAGTTCATGGAGTCATGGGATCATGGAATGGTTTGGGTGGGAAGGGACATTAAACCCACTCAGTGCCACCCCTGCCATGGGCAGGGACACCTCCCACTGTCCCAGGCTGCTCCAGCCTGGCCTTGGACACTTCCAGGGATCCAGGGGCAGCCACAGCTGCTCTGGGAATTCCATCCCAGCCCCTCCCCACCCTCACACCCAGGAATTCCTTCCCATTATTCCATCTCACGCAGCCCTCCAGCAGTGGGATGCCGTTCCCCCTTTTCCTATCTCTCCGTCCCTTATCCCAGGCCCCTCCCTAGGTTCCAGTGTGTCCAACATCTGTGTCCATCCTGTGTTTGACACTCAGGTACGTGGGGAACCTCTCCAGGGACGTGACTGAGGCACTGATCCTCCAGCTGTTCAGCCAGATTGGACCTTGCAAGAACTGCAAGATGATAATGGATGTAAGAGCCTGAATCCTCTGATTTCCTTGTTTGTCGGAGCTGCTGGGTGCAGCTGCTGTGCTTGTGGGTCTGGGAATTCCTCTGGAAATGCACGGCCACCTTAAATAAATCTGGAGATGCAGTCAGGTGTTTATGGCATCATTTCTGCCATGTGCTTGGTGGTAAATTAAGGATGGGTGGACACGGAGAGGGACAATGAACTCATTAAATCATGGGGAGTTTGTAAATGAGGTTTTAAAAGTTCTTTGCCATAATTTCTAAAGCAGAATTGAGACCTCTGGGAGCAGTATTAGTAGAGTAAGAGTAAGAAAACTCTCCCTGTAGCGTCAGAAAACCTGTCTGTATGGTGCTGTTGAGGTGTCAGCAGTCAGAGGCTGAGCAGTGGAGCCAGAGTCTGGGTTTGTATCCCTAATGCCAGGCTCGTTTCCTGTCTCAGACAGCTGGGAATGATCCCTACTGCTTCGTGGAGTTCTACGAGCACCGGCATGCGGCCGCCGCGCTGGCCGCCATGAACGGCAGGAAGATAATGGGTAAGGTAAGCTGCCATGGGCCAGGGTGAGTTGGGGCTGCCACACAGGGTATGCCAGAGGGTCTGGGGGTATTCCAGGGGAAAATCCCACTGGGGACACAGGAGATGCACTGCAAGTGTTGGACTCTGCTTAGGGTGAGGATCTTGACAGGACATGACTGGGAGGAGGAGTTCAGAGTGTTGGGAGGAGTTCAGAGTGTTGGGGGGAGGAGTTCAGAATGTTGGGAAATGTTCAGGGTGTTGAGAGGAGTTCAATGTGTTGGGAGGAGTTCAGAGTGTTGGGAGATGTTCACGGTGTTGAGAGGAGGAGTTCAATGTGTTGGGAGGAGGTCAGACTGTTGAGAGGAGTTCAGAATGTTGGGAGATGTTCACGGTGTTGAGAGGAGGAGTTCAATGTGTTGGGAGGAGTTCAGACTGTTGAGAGGAGTTCAGAATGTTGGGAGGAGGAGTTGAGGGCGTTGTGAGAAGTTCAGAGTGTTGGGAAGAATTCCAGTGGGAGCTGGGGATGTGGAACTGAGAGAAGAATCTCAGATTTCTGGAGTGGTTGGGATTGGAGGGCAGCTCCAGAGATGATCCCATGCCAGAGCAGTTCATTCAGAGCAGGGTTCACAGGGTGGTGTCCAGGAAGGATTTTGATGTCTGCAGAGGAGGAGATACGACAGCCTCTTCCAGGCCTCGAAGGAACGTTTTCCCTCATGTTTTCCCTTGTATTTTCCCTCATGTTTTCCTTCATATTTTCCCTCGTATTTTCCTCATATTCAGGTGAAACTTCCGTGTTTCTGTCCATGCCCGTTGCCCCTTACCCTGTCACTGGGCATCACTGATGAACGTCTGTCCCCATCCTCTTCAGACTCACCCTTAAGACATTTGGAAGCCATTCCCTGTGTCTTGTACCTCCACCTCTTGTCCCCAGTCCCTCTCCATTTCTCCTGGAGCCCCTTTAGGCCCTGCAAGGGGCTCTGAGCTCTCCCTGGAGTTTCCCTTCTCCAGCTGAGCACCCCCCAGCCCCTGTTAATTTAAAAACAATTTCTCTCCCTAGAAAAATGTCTTAAACTTGAGTTTTAACCCCAGCCTTGCACCTACGGGGCCCTGTAGGGTCAGAATGAAGCACTGGAGATGTCAGAGCTTTTGGGGATTTACCAAATCTGATGTGTGGTTCCCATTTGCAGGAGGTCAAAGTGAACTGGGCTACCACCCCCAGCAGCCAGAAGAAAGACACCAGCAGTAAGTGTCACCTGTGCCCTGAGCTGTGCAAGTTCTTAAGCAGAAGTGCACCATGTAGAGCTCTGTGGGAATGGTTTTGATTGGAATCCTAATTATTTATTGTGTTCATGTTAAATAAACTTCAGGGCAAACCTGATCTTTGCCATCGGGTTCACACAGCATTCACAAGGTGATTAATTGTGTCTTGTTAAACATCGAATGTATCTCCAGGGTGTTGGCTGAAGCTAAGTTTGGGGGTTTTTTGTTTGTTTTCCATTTATTTTTTTAATGCAAAGAGTTCCCTTTCATTTTCCTGGAGCACCAGGAAGTGATTTGGTGTCCAGAGTTTCGGTTTGGTGCAAACCCGTGGCTGTTTGGGAATTAAACCCCAAACCCTCGTTTTGTACTTTTGAGTCACATTCAGCATCTCCCTGCAGGGCTGGTGCTCCTTGGGAGCATCCAGGCTCCTTCCAGAACAGGCTCCATCACTCCCAACTCTTCCTGTGGAGAAATCCTTGGAATTTCAGGCTGGTGGGGCTAAACCCCATTGATGCCCGAGCAGAGTGGAGAGTTTGGTGCCTGCTGCAGCACAGCTCAGTCAGTGTCACACATTGTGGGATTGAGGTGGGAAAACCTCCAAATTCAGGCCTTTCGTGCCCGTTTTTCCTCAGGAAGGGGTCCCCCTTTCCATCCTGACACCTCCAGTCCTGGCTCACTGTGGCTGCCCCATCCCTGGCAGTGTCCCAGGCCAGGCTGTAGCACCCTGGGATAGTGGGAGGTGTCCCTGCCCTGGCAGGGGTGGCACTGGGTGGGCTGAAATTCCTTCCCTCCTCCAACCATTCCAGAATTCTACATCACAGCTTAATTCTGGCACAGGGAGAAAGAGATTTTCCTGGAGACTGGGCACATGAAGTGTAAATAATCTCAGATTTGTGCAGTAAATGCTGGCAGGTCTTAAAAGTAGATTGTAAAATGCAAGACAAATGTGTGTCCTTCAAATCACACGTTGGGATTGTGGCACTGCCAAGCACAGGGTCTGTCAGGAACAGCAGGAATTCTGTTCCACAGCAAACTCTGCTCTTCCCGTAGCATCCAATATGGGGTTTTGTATTCTGGAAGTATTTTTGTGTTTTTTAATAATGTGTTTTGAGTAATAGCTGGAGTTACGATAAGGGGGATTTTAGAAGAGTTTTTTTACTCTGCTCTCAAACACTTCATTTTTTCACTTTAGCCACTGAATCCTCCTTTCTCTTCTTCCCCCAAAGACCATTTCCACGTCTTTGTCGGAGACCTCAGCCCCGAGATCACAACTGAGGACATCAAAGCAGCCTTTGCTCCTTTTGGAAGAATCTCGTAAGTCCTTTTTCGGGGCAGCTCAGCTGCTGTTCTCTCTGCTGAGTGGAGGCAGCTTTGTGTTGGAGTGAGTGACGCTGTGGCAGAGCAGGGCCACACTCCTGCTCACACAGCCAGAGCCTTTATCCCACTTTTTCTGCTTTCCCAGGAACGCTTTGCCTTTGTCCTCCTTGCCTCGTTTGGCAAAGCTGGGAAATCCAGAGCCTGCACCCGGGCTGTTAATTCCCCTGACCCCAGAGTCCCTTGGAACTCTGGATTTTGGTGCCAGCCGCCGTTTTTTATGGAGTTCATTCCCATTTCCCTCAAAACAAGCCTTTTTGGAGCACATTGGGGCAGCATCTCCTTGTCCGGAGGTCCCGCAGCTTTGTCCAAACCCTTGGGGTCAGGGAGCTGAGCAGGTCCTGGCAGTGCCAGCGTGTCACCCACTGCTGCCAGGTGTCCCTGCCAGCCCATCCTGCCCCGGGCACAGCAGAGTGAGGAGCAGTCCCTCCCCTTCAGCCTCCAAACGTAAACCATTGATTTTCCTTGTAGTGTTGTCTGTACTGGACATTGGCTGTAAGGACATAGAGTGCTTTGGAGTGTTGGGTAGTGAAGCATTTAATTGAAGTAAGTTTGGTTTTTGTTGCTTTATTTTTTTTTTCCCTCCTCCTCAAGAGTTGCTGTTTATTCCTCTTTCCATGCCAGCTTGATTTCCTTTGATTAGAAGGTTTAAAAAAAACCTGTAAATGTGATCTTCGCTTCAGACATCCCCTGAGTGCAGCTGTGGGGCACCAGGGAGGGCAGAGGGAGGGCTCCAAGGGGTCCATCCTCTGGCCAGATGTGGCTGGATGGAAGAGATGAGGCTCCAGGGAGTCTGTCCATCCTCTAGCCAGATGTCCATGGAGGGAAGGGATGGGGCTCCAGGGGCTCCATCCTCTGGGCAGATGTGGCTGGATGGAAGGGATGGGGCTCCAGGGGCTCCATCCTCTGGCCAGATGTGGCTGGATGGAAGGGATGGGGCTCATGGGGTCTGTCCATCCTCTGGCCAGATGTGGCTGGATGGAAGGGATGAGGAGCTGACACAGCTGGAGTAGTGCACGAGGGAGGCAGGAGCAGGCAGGGTGTTGGTATGTGAGTTTCCCCTCCCTGGTGTCACTGAACACCTTCCACAAAAGTCCGTCAGAACCCCGAAATTCCCCCCTGACCCCAAAGCTGGGGCCAGGCCCTTTGTCCCACCTTCCCTAGAAGAGTTTTTTCCCTCCAAGAGCTGTCCCTGCCTGGTGCTGAAGGGAAGGGAGCAATGCTCATGCTGGCTCAGACCATTTTCATACAGCCTTACACTCAAGTTTTTTCCCCCCAAAAAGCAGAATTCTCCCTTTTGAACTCTCATTCCAAACCCCAAAGCACTCAGATTTTCTCCTTATTTAAATTCAATCTGGAGAAACAAGGGATTGAATGAAGTGACTTCTCCAGCTGTGTTTCACCTCTGGAATGTGCTGCTAATTGAGTATTTCCTGATGGATTTCTTTTTATTTGAATCTTTATTCATGCTAAACTGATTTTTATTGATGACTTCAAGGCACGATCAGCACAGAGAGGAATTGGGGTGATTCTTGCCCTCTGGCTGGTTTGGATCCCTGTCAGATACCCTCTCCCTCCCTTTGTGCTCACTCTGCGCATGTTTTCACTTGTTCTGGGGCCATTATTCCCAAGTTTGCCCTTGAGGGTAAGGAGAGTGGAGTTTTCTCCCTTTTCCTCTCAAGCAAGCCCAGCTCAGCTCCCCGAAGTGGCTTTTGCAGGCAGTTTGGGACTTTGGCCCCAAACTGTAGGCAAGTGAAAGGGGAAGAGGGATCTAACCGAGAACAAATACTCCTTCTGCTTTAGAGAGAGATTTTCCTCAGGCGTCTGGCACTGGATGTGCCAGAATTACTCTTAATTAGGCTTAAAACCTCCAAGCCCTAACGAACTGCTGCGGCTCCATGCTGTGCCCGTGCTCTGCTGGTTTCTCTGCCCCTTCTGTTTTCACTGCCATCATTTCCTGACAGGACTTTTTTGGGCTATTTCTGTTTCCTGCCCTGTGGGGAGCAGAGGGTGGCCTGGGGGTGAGGACGTGTCCCCCCAGGGCTGGCTTGTCCCCAGGAGGCGCGAGCAGCGCCATCTATGTGCCACTGCTGGCATTGGCTCTGGAGCTGGGATCTCTCCTGCCTCCATCCCAAAAAATGGGGCTAAGCTTATTTTGCATCCCTGAAGAACAGACGTAATTCCATGGCTAACCATGAGCTTCACAGAGGACAAACGTTGTCGTTTCCTTATTTAATTTTATCCGTTTTATTCCTTTTTCCCCCAGTTTTTCTTTCCTTTTTCCAATCACTCCTGTTTGATAATGATGCCTAATGTGTGGTTTTAAGACCTGAAATATCCTTTCTTTTCCTCAATAATTTCTGAAATATCAATCTCTCAAAATTTGCAGCTGCCCACAGCCCAAAAAAGGGGGAACAAATTGACCCAAGAATTAAAGAATTCAGTTAACAGGCGATGTATGTGTTTTAATTCCTACTTTTTAAAATTTTTATTTCGCATTCATTTCTATTCAACATTTGGAATGAGCAGGTAGAATGTGTCAGCAGATAAATAAGAGTTTAAAAACTGCATGGTTCCAGGGAGCCAGCCAAGCTCCTGAAGTGATTTGGAACAGCTTTTTTGTGTCTTTACCAGCCTGTGACAGCGTGTGGAGCAGGAGCCAGCTGTAAAATGCAGCAAATCCTTAGAGAAGCTCTTGATTTGCATGTTTGCAATTTAATTTTGCTGCTATAGCCAATTTGTTTTGAGCGTGGTGCTGGTGCAGGGAGCATCAGAGGGGAGAGGTGGGGCTGAGCTGGCTCCCATTTGTGCTTTTAGGGACGCACGGGTGGTCAAGGACATGGCCACGGGCAAGTCCAAGGGCTATGGCTTCGTCTCCTTCTTCAATAAATGGGTAAGAGCCCGTCATTCCTTCTGCAAAAAATGGATAGAATCCCTACATTTATCTATTTTTAAAATGGGTAAAATCCCTTCATTTCTCTCTTTTAAAAATGGGTAAAATCCCCTCATTTCCCTCTCCAGTAAATGGGTAAAATCCCTTCATGTCCTTCTTAATTTCCTAATTTCTCTTCACTTTCTTCTTCAATAACTGGGGAGATCCCTTCATTTCCCTCTCCAATAAATGGGTAGAATCCCTTCATTTCTTTCTTTAAAAAATGAGTAAAATCCTTTCATTTCGCTCTCCAATAAATGGGTAAAATCCCTTCATTTCCTTCTCCAATAAATGGGTAAAATCCTTTCATTTCGCTCTCCAATAAATGGATAAAATCCCCTCATTTCCCTCTCCAGTAAATTGAAGATCACTTCCTTTCCCTCTCCAATGCCCAGCTGATCTCCGTCACAGTCTCAAGCTTCCCCTGCTGATTCTCACTTTGCTTTCCCCAACCGTGGCAGGGGGAAGCTCCTCTCTCTCTTTATAAACCCATGGAAATCACGGAACCCCAGCCTGGTTTGGGTTGGGAAGGACCTTAAATCCCACCCATTCCCACCCCTGCCATGGGCAGGAACACCTCCCACTGTCCCAGGCTGCTCCCAGCCCCATTCTGGGGACACCACCAGGGTCCCTCAGGATTGTGGCGGTGACATTGCCGCAGTTCTGTCCCCAAGGAAGGGGTGCCAGCAGTGGGGTTTTTGTCTCCCTCTCGTGCCAGGATGCCGAGAACGCCATCCAGCAGATGGGGGGGCAGTGGCTCGGGGGGCGGCAGATCCGGACCAACTGGGCCACGAGGAAACCTCCGGCTCCCAAGAGCACCTATGAGAGTAGGTGCCCACCCCGTGCCCTGCCAGCTTCTGGCGCGGGGGATCCCACAGTCCTTGGGGTGGGAAGGACCTCGGAGCCCATCCCATCCAGTGCTGTGAGCAGGGACACCTCTCACCATCCCAGGCTGCTCCAGCCTGGCCTTGGGCACTTCCAGGGATCCAGGGGCAGCCGCAGCTGCTCTGAGAATTCCATTCCAGCCCTGCCATGGGCAGGGACATCCCCCACCATCCCAGGCTGCTCCCGGCCCTGTCCAGCCTGGCCTTGGGCACTTCCAGGGATGCAGGGACAGCCACAGCTCCTCTGAGAATTCCATCCCAGCCCCTCCTCACCCTCATTCCTTCCCAATATCCCACCCCAATCTCCCCTTTCCCAGTGGGAAACCATTCCCTGTGTCCTGTCCCTCCATGCCTTGTCCCCAGTCCCTCTCCAGCTCTACTGGAGTGCCTTTAGGCCCTGGAAGGGGGTCTGAGGTGTCCCTACAGAGATTCACAGCTTGTGCCCAGCATCACGTGCCAGTCAGAACTAAAATCCCACCACAATTCCCATCCCATCCCTTGACAATCCCCTTCCCATCTCTTGCAGCAAACACCAAACAGTTGTCCTATGATGAGGTGGTCACTCAGTCCAGCCCCAGCAACTGCACCGTGTACTGTGGGGGGGTCACCTCAGGCCTCACAGGTACATGTAGCCTCCCCCTGTGCCCGCTGTGTCCCCTGGCACCACAGGTGCCTCACGCTGCTCTCTCTCTGACCTTCCTGCTCCAGAGCAGCTGATGCGCCAGACCTTCTCCCCCTTCGGGCAGATCATGGAGATCCGAGTGTTCCCGGATAAAGGCTACTCCTTTGTCAGGTGGGGACAGGCAGGGGGCTGGAGCAGGGGAGGGACAAGGAGTTTGCAAGGGTGGGGGTGTCCCAGATTAGAAGGGTTTTCCTTCCTCTGCTCTGAGGGGGGATTATGGCTGTTACAAGTGGGAAAAACCTCAAAAACCACTTGCAACACCAGAGGAGTCCCTAAATCCTCCCAGATTAGAGGGTTTCTGCTCCCTCTGCTCTGAGATGGGATTATGGCTGTAACAAGTGGGAGGAATCCCAGAAACTACTTGGAACACCAGAGAGGAGTCACTGAACCCTCCCAGATTACAGGGGTTTTCCTTCTAAAAAATCAAAAATAGTAAAAAATCAATAAATGGACTAATCTTTCCCACATAGTAAAAAATCAGTTAAAAAATCAATTAAAAAATCAATAAATGGGCTAATCTTTCCCACTAGGTAAAAAATCAGTAAAAAATCAATTTACAAATTTAAAAATTTAGTAAAAAAAAATCAGTAAATCAACTAATCTTTCCCACTTGGTAAAAAATCAGTAAAAAAATCAAAAAAAATTAGTAGAAAATCAATAGATTGAGTGCTCTCCTTGCTGAATTCCGAATTTCTTTAGGGACAATCCCAGCACGGGGTTGGGAAGAGCGACCGCGGCTCCCGTCCCGCCCCTGCTGGGGGCCACAGGGATACATTCAGTGGCCAGGTTGGCTCTGACCGAGCCGTGTCCTCTCTGGGGGACCCTCGGGGCACTTGCCGGCCCTCACTTCCGAGCGATTCCCACTAAAATCCCGCCTTGATCCTGACAGGTTCAGTTCCCACGAGAGCGCAGCCCACGCCATCGTCTCCGTCAACGGCACCGCCATCGAGGGCCACGTCGTCAAGTGCTACTGGGGCAAGGAGACCCCCGACATGGCCAGCCCTGTGCAGCAGGTCAGGGGTCCCCTGATCCCACATCACTCCACTCGGGGGCTGGGAAGGGGGAATGAGCTGGGAAAGGGGCATCAAGGATGGGTTATGGGGTTGGAGTGTGTCTGGAGCTGGGGAATTCCTGAGGGAGCTGGGGAAGGGGCTCAGCCTGGAGAAAAGGGGGATCAGGGGGGACCTTGTGGCTCTGCACAACTCCCT
>JAWWMJ010050738.1:0-13832 GCA_035047045.1 Vireo griseus
TGGGATGGGCCAAAGAACAGCTGGAAATGTTTGGGGCATCAATGCTGGAAGGAAAGGCCGTGAGCTGACAGAAGCAGCCACTGCTCAGTGTGCAGGGCCTCATCTGCTCTGGGCACTCCGGCCAGAAAGGGAACCACGGAGGTGCTTGGGAGTGTGTGACTCTCAAAAGGACAACACAGAGAGTCAGTGGCCCTGCCACCTCCACTGCACACCCTGTGGGGCAGCCTGAGGAGAGCGACCGCAGCAATTCTCTGTGCAAATGTGATCTGGCTGGACCTTCAAAGTGCAGGTACCAAGAGAGGCCTGGAGCTCTGCAATACCCTCACTCCTCCTAGGATGAGGTCCAGCTGCTACACATAAGGACTTCCTGGACTCCTAGGCCAGCAGGAATGAAAGAAAATTCTTCATGTCCTTGGTTTGGCAGATCCCTTCTCCAAGGAGGAATCTGTGGCCAAAATGTGACTTTTCCGTCATGATACAGCTACTGAGATGGAAACAGGCTGTCCTAGCATAGGTCTGCCAGAGACCTGGATCTTCAAGGGGAAAAGACTCTGGCCTAAAATACCCAGGGCTAAATGGCAGGTAATGAATACGTGAGCATCCTGTGCAGAGATTTCTGTTGCCTTTTAAAGCAGGGGTATTCAGTGCCACACTTGGAAACCACACCATGTGTCTGCCACAGGAACTGCCCTTTTGACTACACTGTGACTATCATTACCTGCCCAGGTTACCTCACATAGTTATTACCATGCAGACTTTGTGAAGGTCCTGAGAGATTTTGGGACAGGAACATCCAAGCACTTTGGTAGGGTGAAATGACATCAGAATTAGAAGTAACTGAGAAACTGGAGAAGTTGTCTCAAATCTTCAGAAGTAAATTTAATGAAGAGAAAGAAAGTGCTCCTGTCAAGATTAGTCAAGGAGGTTTATGGCTCTTGAATTAATAAGAAAAGGAAGTGGAGGTTACAACCCATCAAAAGTTAACTTTGGAGGAAAAAAGGATATTTTGTTATTTCTAAAGGTATCTAGGGAATGTTTTGGTTTGTATTTATATGTTATTGTGGCAGACCTAGAATGTTTCTGTAGTAGGAAACAATTCACTGGGTTGGGTTGGGAAATAAGTGAATAAGAAAAACACCATTTTTATTTTGGAGAATATATTTTGAACAATATAAAATTATTAAAAGATGAACAATAAATTATAAATACCTTGAAAATATAATATGCTGTACTTAAAAATTATCATATTCCTTAGACTTCTAAACTCATATCACACTTATTGAATGTTTTATTTTGCAGGGATTTTTTTTAGGATTCTTACAACTTGCTGTAATTGTCAGTTTAAATGAATAATTTCAAACAAGGTGTGCTTTCCCTAAAGTCATCTTTCGATAGATTATTCTAGTTTTACATATTCTCCTGGGAATTACAGAACAGCTTTACTGAAGATCCATATGACATTATTAGGACACATGTAGAACACCTATGAGAAACAAAAGCTTTACTATTCTTGAGGTGTATCCTCTCAAAACTGAAAGCAAATTTTGAGAACTCTCTTTTTTTCCAATGTAAATAATGAATATGGTAATTATCAATACAAAACATCTGGCATCAATACTGCAAACTTCTCCTGCACTTGAAAATGCCTTGTGCAATTTAGTTTTAATGTTCTGATGCCCTTCTCTTATGAAGAAAGAAGCTAAACATTTTTTATATAATTTCAACATTCACTTAGAGGAAAAAAAAATGGTTAGGTGTACAAATTTAAGGAAATCTATTTCCATAGTGTAGCCTCTCTCTGCTTCTCTTGCAAGTGCAGTCAACACAAAAACAAGCCAATTAATCAAGTGTCTGCTAGTTTTGTTTCATATTGCTGTTCTCATTTATTCTCCTTCCATGCCACTGTCCAACTCCTTTTGCCTTTTCTTTCTCCTGCTTCCATTGCCATCAGAGCTTGTCCACCTCACTCACCTGTTGGGTAACTGAAGATTTTCAGCTGCTTTGGCATGTGACAGAAAGGGCATCCTGAATGTCACCTCCTCATCCTGCTGCTCATGTATCTTTCTCTGACATGCTGTGAAGATAGGAGGAATTTGAGTAACCATAGAAATATCATGCACACAGAGAGCAGTTTATCATGAAGTCTAAAAATGCTGTGAGTTAACTGTCACTAATCTCTAACTGGTTTTGCCCTCCTTCTTTGCTTTTCTTTACAAGACTTACTTTTCCTCAGTGGGCAGACACTTAGGTGTCACCAAGCAAAATAAAGACATTCCTAGGTTTAAAATATACCATTGAAACTTCAGAAGTCCCATCTGTTTTCCCTGCTGTGAGGACAAATAATAACTGTATCAAGCATTGCAGAAATTAGTCTCCGAAGGAAGGAATAGGATCAGAAAGTCACAAGGCCATCTCAGTCCACTCATAGCTACCCTGAAATGCAAAGAGGTTCTGAGCAGCACAGGCACAAAGGTCAGCTTGCTCGTGTTCTGTTCTCACAGTGGCCAAGCCAGTAACTTGCCCAGAGTACCTAACCAGATTGGTTAATCTCTTCTTTGTTAGGCTCATCATTGGCTTTTCGCTAGACATAATCCCCAACTCTTTTTCTATCCATCCATTTTAGCACTGCTCATCTGGAATGATAGCTCAAGTCTCTGAAGGACTCACCCAGGTAAACAATTACCCAGATTAAATATGCCAAGAACAGAGAAAGTACTCAAGACATTTCATTTAATTTCACACAACACCCATCTTTCAGTAGAATAAGAACTTTTAATGTGAAATTCATCCTTACCATTTCCAGGATCCAGCGTCCAGCCACTTCTTAGCAGAAGTGTCACAATGAGAAGCTTGCACCAGAGAATTAGTGTTCTGGAATTTCTCCTTGTCTCATGCCAGCATTTCTGAGAGGTCTTATTTTACCCAGGGATCTTCAGCATGAGGCTACACATTCCTTATCAGTCATTAAGGATCCGCAGGCAAAAAGGTCCCTCATGGCATGTTTTATAAATATTAACAGCATAGCTGAGAATAGCATTTGCAAGCTGCAAATCCCATTGCATTTGCAAGCTGCAAATCCCTTTGGAAATTTTCCTTCTAGATTAATATGAAACTAACATGAAGCAGCAAAGAAATGCTGAACATCTTCCATTTTTAATAAGAAAATTGAGTGCTTATCTTTGCATTTTGTATCCATTCAGTATATGAGACAATGACTTTTCTTGAATGTTGATAATTTCATTCCTACAGCTAAAGGCTTCTCATTTGAAGAGAAACAAATCTAATAATCCTGTCTATTTTTCAAATCCATGTGATAATAACCTACTCTGGCAACAATAAGTATGCATATGTGTTCCAAGTGTGGCATTTGGATTAGTTTTGTTTTCTTGGTTCAGTCTACTGAAACTAAGCTATTTCTAAAACTAGAAGGGAGAGAATGAATTAAAGGGATTTCAGCAAAACTCTCAATTTTCATCTCCAAAGTATGAAGCTCCTCTTGAGATTTTTGCTCTTTGAGACTGAAAAAGAAATGTTGAAAAGTGTTAATCAGCAATTAAAGGACACTCCATTCTAAAATGAACGATGTACTGAGCTTGTCTCCTGGATTCCTATATGTGTGACAGCAGAGATTAGTTCAAGCCCTTTCCATTCCAGCAAAACTTTTGCTGCATCAACTTCTCATATACAGTGCACCCACATTACTGCATCTTCTCTCTCCACTGCCCGTCCCTCCTCTCTTTACATCCCTTATCCTGCATTACCCCTTCTCAGTCTCCCCACTGATGAGTGCTCTCATTCTTCTCACCCTCCTGACCTCAGCATGTCCTTGGAGGCGTGTCCCTTGCAGTGTGCAGGAGCCCCTGCCCTGCCCAGGCACAGGGTGGGAGAGGCTCACACACATTGCTCCTCTGCTCTCCCAGCTGCATCTGGGATTAGTTTACGTGGGCCATGGTCTGCCAGAGAACCAGCAAATCCATGTAGATCCTGCTTATTCCTGGTCTCTCCCATGGCCCTGAGCACCTCCCAGTTCCTGACCAGGGCATCAGGGACCCCAATCACCTGAGGAGAAGCTAAAGTCACTTGTCACCAGGCACAGGAGACATCGCTGTCTGTGTAGGCTCCTGAGCCTACTCTCCACACCCTCGTCCCACAGCAAGAGTTTCCTACTGGAGCAGAAGCTGAGCAGCTCTGAGCCCTCTCCAGCCACCCAGGGCTCACTACCAGGAGTTGTTTGCTTTATCCTGTGAGCTTCATGTTGCTAGGGAAATGAGTAATTTTAATCTTCATCTAGTGGCAGTAGTAATTACTTATCGAGACCCAATTTCACTCTGCAATGCATCTTGTTGTCCCCCTGAATCTCTTTCTATCTGCATCTTTCCCATGCCATGCCATGCCTTTCTGTAAGCAGTAAAACATCACAAGGCCTAGATCAGAGGACATGTTCATCATATAAGCATAATCAGTGTTATATTGGAATCTACGATGCTTATCGACTTGAATGAATTATCCCCAAGGATACAGTCAGTTGGAAATAAATGTCACAGTAGCCAATCTTCAGGGAAAGTTTCAGAACTCAAAACTCATGAGTCACAATCTCAGTGAGGCATGAGGCTACCTAACATGTGAAGGTTTCTTTATGCATCCATAAAGGAGTACTTCTTCATCCACTGCCCACTGAGTGGAAGTCCGACTGGATAAACAAATATCCCAAAGACATGTCTGAAATTTTTTGGCCTGTACTAGGAAACTAGTGAAAAAGTAGAAACTAGTGAGATTGCAAGAGGTAGTTGATGAGCATATATAAAAATTATAAATTGAACAGAAATTCACTGCTGCACTATAATTAAAGAGGAAATGGGACCTCACAGTTTATTTTCTACTATAGTGGACTCTGCTGTCTGCCACAGGGCAATCCTTTTATAGTAAGATTCAACCTAGGCAAGATGTAAAGCCCTTCCTTGCCAAATGGGAGAAGACAGCAGTGCTCATTTTCAATCAGTTTTTTTCAAGTTGCAAAACAGAATGGATGAGAATTATATGAAGATCTGATCACTCTTTTCCAAGGTTTATTTTTGGCAGTAGGTTCTGATACCAGAACAAGGACCATCGGGCTTCTTCCATTTAAGAAACTCATTGATAAAAATATTGGAACATGGATAAAAAGTAATGAAGAAAATATCACTCTTCCAAGCTGTGAAAAGTCTTCCACACTGGAATGTTATGAACTCTAGTCTCCAGTTCACAATGCAAATCTAAAAATTGTGAGATTTTGCTTGGCCATAGCCTGGAAATCTGTGTCTATGTACACACTTTGACTTGCTGCTCAGTATTCTCTCTCTCTCTCTCTGCCTGCTAACACAGAGTCTGAGATTGAAGTAATATCTTAAGGGCTGCCAGACAGTGAGGCAGCTGCTTGATGTGTTTATCAAGATGCTTCTATTTTCAGCATGCTTCAGTCTCTTTTTCATGGGAAATGTCAGCACTGCATTACCTTGCCCACCCCACATTGCTGAGCAGGACATTCTGTATCCAGGGTCTGTGCTCAGCTCTACCTCTCCTCTTTTTGAGTGTGCCTTGCTTTGCTCTCAGCTGCAGCAGAGTCCAGCCCTGCAGTAGCTGAACTGGGAGACAGTGGTGGGCAGGACCTATTTAATTTGTCTTTTAGCATTAAGGTATCACTGCTACTTTCAGTACACCCTTTCCTAAGGACTTGCAGCCAAATACTGCCTAGTCATGTGCCTCACTCTGGCCTCTTGCAAGGCTGGGTCCACATGCTGCACAGCACAACAGAAAAAAAACCAACCCAAAAGTGCTCTGCTGAGTAGATGTCTTTGTCATTTGCCACTGGGAAGGCAAGGATTTGCAGTTCCAAATTTGAGGGAAGAAAACCCCCAGCTGTCACCATAGGAGAAGCATCAGACATCCCTCACTCTTCTTTTATGGTCTCAAGAGTTGTTACATACTTCCTCTGTCTGAACTCTATAAATCATAAATTTTATCTTTTTGCTCAAGGCAAAAAATTTCCTTTTTTTACAGACATGGGGATACTGTGATTTTTAGCTGTTAAAATCAGAAGGCACATTTTGTTCTTATATGGTACATGTAAAAAACACAATAATTTGCAATTCATTTTTCATTATTAGATATATGCAGAATGTCTTTTATACCTCACCTTTCACCTTTCTTTTTTTAAAAGATAATTTAGTATATTTTAAATATAATAGACCTTCCTATTTATCATTATAATATCTTTATAACCATCAGTATGTATCTCAAGATTCTGGAAATCACCTGAAGTGCTCTATATGTGAGCTGTATTTCAAGAGTTGATATATTTTCTGTGAGGGAATGTGAGCTCCAATAGGTTCCTGCTTTTCTATTTCCAGTAAAATCACCTTGGATTTTGCTACAATGGGTTGCAGGTTTTTGCCAGATGGCACAGAAAATCCTTAGCAACTAACCTTTTAATAAAGAAATCTGTTTTGTGAAATACTTCTATTTTTTCAGACAGGACAAAATCTATTACTTAATCACGTGAAAACTAAATGATATTTCCTTAAGTGTACGTGAAACTGGTTCTCTGACCCCTGGCCTCTCTTACTAAATGGTACTCCTTCAGTTTGCTTTTTGATGGGATAGTTTCATGCATTTTACCTTTTGATACGCAGGGTTTTGTCAAGGTTTTTAGAAGACAAAGTGTCTCTAGTTACATACACAGGCTCTAGGGTTGTCTCTGTCATATATATATATATTTCCCCTAATGGCAGTACAGACCATGGCCTTTGGAATATAAGAGCTTTCTTAGATCATTCCTAAGAAACCAAGTTATAATCTTAAGGAATTTTAAAGTGAAAATTATTACAGTAAGTAATTTGGTTTATAAATTCTGTTAAAATATTGAAGGGAAGTTTTCTTACTGGTAACTGTGTTCAGAAAAATACCAATATTGGCTTTCATAGCTTTTCTGTATTCAGTGTTTGTTGTGACACTAGCTCAGAAGGTTTCCAATCAAATTCCAATCCTTGTCCAATGATCAATTGTTTTCTTTGTCTCTCTTGTCTTTCAGTTGCTGACAAGACAGCCTACCTGATGGGTCTGTACTCAGCAGATCTCCTTTGACCCTATGTTATCTTTGAGTCAAAGTTGGGAAGGAATTTTTCACCAAACCTGTGGATTGTCTTAAGGGAATTAGGGCAAACTCCTCTAACAAGGGGATGTGGCTAATAGCCCAGATGAAATGCTTTTCTACTAGTGCAGCAGTGTGGGGAACAGACAGAAGGAGCTGGTAGCCACTGCCCAGACAGGCGCTATGGCCTGATTGCTACCACAGAAACTTATTGGGATGGATTGCAGGATTGATATGTGCTGTGACCAACAGTTGAAAACGATTTGGAAGGGGTAGTCAAGGAAGGAGAGATGAGGGAGTTGTCCTGATGAGAGGCATCCCCAGGTCCTGAGGGAGCTGGAAGGTGAAGTGGCTAAGCCGCTATTCATCACACTTGACAAGTTGTGGCTGTTTTATGGAGTTCTACTGACTGAAAAAAGGGAAACATAACCCCCAGTTTTAAAAGGGACAAAAGGAAGACCCAGGGGACTGCAGGCTGGTTTGTGTCACCTCTCTGCATGGCAAGATCATGGAGCAGATCCTTCTGGAAAATATGTTATGGTACACTGGCTGGATGAGCACACTCAGAGAGTTGTGGTCAGTGGTTTGAATTTCAGGTGGAGACCAGTAAGGAGTGGTGTCCTCCAGGGGGTTGTTTTGAAACCAGCATTATTTAACACATTTGTCAAGAACATGGACAGTGGAATTGAGTGCACCATCAGCAAGTTTGCTGATGACACCAAGCCATGTGTTGCAGTCAGCATGCTGGAGGGAAGATAGACTTTGGTTGGATATAAGAGTGACATTTTTTAAGAAGAGGCCAGTGAAACAGAGGAACAGACTAGCCCCAGGATATGGGAATGTCCCATCACTGGAAGTGCACAAGCTCAGGTTGAATGGCACTTTGACCCACCTGATCCAGTCAAAGATTTTCCTGCCCAGAGCAGGGGTGTTGCACTAGTTGATTCTTTTAAGGTTCCTTCCAACCCAAACCATTCTGGGATTTTATCCTCTAAGTTCTGTATGTCCATGGACGTCAGAGATTGCCCAGAGACATGGGACTTCTGATGCACCCCTGCACTCGCTGTTTTACACAGGTTGTTTCTGAGCTCCTCCTGTTCAGGGCAAAGGGTGTTTCCACCAGCTTCCCCCTGCCCTGCACAGGGAGCCCAGGGCTGAGCTCTGGTTTGGAACTCCAGAGAGTCGCATGCTCATCCTTGCAACAAGCTTTTCATGCCCACACCAGCAGTTGATGTTGGCTATCTCCTTGGATCACATTTACTGACCTTGCCCCTCTGCTCTTCACTTTACCCCCTGAGCTCTTTTAATAATCAAAATGCCAATGACCAGGAGAAGAGCGTGCTCAGAACTGACACTGTTTAAAGGAGCTCCAGTGACAGTGATATTTGTGATGCGATGGAAATGCTGGACTGAGGATGTAACACCACAGTCATGCAATAAAAATCTGCCTTGAGTACATGAAGAAATCATTGGAAATGCAGCAGTATAATTCATTGGTCCTACATCCAAATTTTTCAAGTGCCTTGACTAACTGAACTTCTGTCCTTGTGTCTCTAGACAAATTATTTATAGTCAATACATTCACAGCATTGGTAAGATACAAAACATTTCTAAATATATCTTACTAAATCAAATGACAATTATGCTCTTAGTTCAGTCTGCCAGACAATGCTTTGCCAAAGAATGCTTGCCAAAAAATATTTTGACCGAAGAAAGAGGAAGAATCTGGAGCATCTGCCAAACAGACTCTATAAAAGTGTCTTTGCAGTACTCTGCCCTGTCTACTAGAAAGGTTTCAAGGTAAGTGCACTGGATCTAGCTATTAGGTACCCTCATTATTGCATATCATACATATATATTTTTCCCATTGAAACTGGTTTGCAACTTAATTTTTCCATCTGCTTTTAAGGCTATAGTATATTTTCTATCTATGCTTAAAAAAAAAATTTAAGTAGAATAAAAAGATTCCTTTAACATATTCTCAATATGACACTACAATCCATAAAGCCAAAGCAGAGTATCATAAGACACAAATAAAATAAATTTTTACAAGGTTATTCAATATTATCAGAGACAAAACAATATTTTTCTCTTCTGGATTTAAATCATTAAACACAAGGAACGCAAATTTTACTAGTTTTAGCAATTCTAAATTTTTCTAAAGTGCTAAATTTTAAAGCATTGGAAAAACTGTCCTTGCAAACAAGACACATAATTGATCTATTCATGTTACATTTCTTTTCTCCCACAGGGTTTTTTTGTTGATGTGCCTTCAGTAAAGTGCAGATATGACCTCTGCAGATGCTGAGTTGGCTTGCTTTGGGGAGGCGGCTCCTTACCTCCGAAAATCGGAAAAGGAGAGAATTGAGGCCCAGAACAAACCTTTTGATGCCAAGTCATCTGTTTTTGTGGTTCATCCCAAAGAATCTTTTGTGAAAGGCAAAATTGAGAGCAGGGAATCAGGGAAAGTCACTGTCAAGACTGAAGGTGGAGAGGTGAGTCAAAAACAAGGCTGAAGGACAACATTTGATCCTCACTCTGAGCTTTTAGGTGATACATGAGGATCTGTTGTTTCCTTGGCAGACCCTGACTGTAAAAGAAGATCAAATCTTCTCCATGAACCCTCCAAAGTACGATAAAATCGAGGATATGGCCATGATGACCCACCTCCACGAACCCGCTGTGCTGTACAACCTCAAAGAGCGTTACGCAGCCTGGATGATCTACGTAAGTGGCAGCAGCAGCTTCCTTTGGGCAGCGGCAGGAGCTGCTGGGCCAGGCTCAGGGGAAGCCAACGTGCTGTGTCCCTTCCTCGCAGACCTACTCGGGTCTCTTCTGCGTCACCGTCAACCCCTACAAGTGGCTGCCCGTGTACAACCCCGAGGTGGTGTTGGCCTACCGAGGCAAGAAGCGCCAGGAGGCTCCTCCACACATCTTCTCCATCTCTGACAATGCCTATCAGTTCATGCTGACTGGTGAGTTACTTGGTTTTCTTTAAAATCACTTGGCTGTGAACACTCACAAAGGAGAAAAAAGTCTTCTCACTGCATAATAGTTCAGTTTAATGTTGCTGTAATGGTGGATGGTCTATCATCGCTGTAAACAAATTCTTTACTGAACATCATCATTTAGATCAAGTTTCTAGAAATCAATGTTAAAATTTTATGTCCACTACATTTGGGAGGATATGATTTACACTAAATACATTGTCAGATTTTCTATTAAAGAAATTTGGATATACTTTAAAGTTCTGCTTTTTCTGAGATGAAAGGATTGTTTTTTAAATGATTTGCTATGCAGGACTGAAGGTCACTAGGGTGAAGTTCTGTAAATAACACTGTGTGTAAAGGGAAAGTACTTTCAACTTTGGAGCTAATGCTTCCTATGGTGAGTTTACAAAAACTCTGGAAGCAGTCTCAGTCAGAAATTGCAGTGAAACCTGCTTGGAAAATTTATACTTCCTTCCTCCATCTCTAAAACATGTTTTCCTTCTCCATTCATTAATATAAAGCAAAGAAATAGCAAAGAAGATTAGTGACAATTTTTCTAGCTTTGTCTAAATTGTCAGAATTTTAGGGAAGAGCATTGGTCAGAAACATAGACAACATAGCATAATAATATGTATTTTAATTTGTTAAAATAAATCTTCTTCCCTCTTTTGTCCCCAATTACTGTATTTAATTCTGTACCATTCAGAGCATTAAGAAAGTTAATTGAAAGAGAGTACAATGAAAACAAACAATATTAAATTGATGTTTGACTAGTGTGTCCTATCATGGTCATGGTCATGTAAGTAGTCATATATTTACCCTTGCTGACACCTTCAAAAGACATGCAGAAACTCTGGGTGCAAAGCCAGAGTCCTCAAATAAGAGTTAGTTCCCTAATGGTGTAGTCTCTTCAGACTTCCTAGAGATTTTTCAGTTTTTATATCCTTAGTTAGAATAATTTTCATAAACAAAATGAACTGCTTGTCATGAAGAGAATATCCAGAAAAAGAAGTGCATGTGTGCTATATCTGACACCACATCAGGGCTGAGATATCAGCTTCCCAGCTGCAGCTGGGAATATTAAAATATTGAAAATGAAGTAGGGGTGAAGGTAGACAGGTTTATAAATGGAAATAGATGCCTACAGCTAGTGCATTTTCTAAAAATCACAGGAACACTTTAATAAATTATATCTATCATACATAATAATAATCTCGACTTTTCTGCCTTGTTCACAGATCGGGAGAACCAGTCCATCCTGATCACGTACGTACACCCCCTGCGCGGGTCCCTGCAGGGCTGCCTGGTGCCAGGGCACCTCCTGCCTGACCAAGCACCCTCTGCTTCTCTCTTGCCTTTGACAGCGGAGAATCCGGTGCCGGGAAGACTGTGAACACAAAGCGTGTCATCCAGTACTTTGCAACAATTGCAGCCAGTGGGGACAAGAAGAAGGAAGAGAAGTCATCAGGCAAAATGCAGGTGAGTTGAGAAGAACAGACAGAATGCTTGGCCTGTCATTGCCCTGTCAACCAAACACAGTCACTGAATAATTATCTGCCTGCAGGGAACGCTTGAGGATCAAATCATCAGCGCCAACCCACTGCTGGAGGCCTTTGGAAATGCCAAGACCGTGAGGAACGACAACTCCTCACGCTTTGTGAGTTTTTGATTAGAGATGTTGTCATTTATGTGGGAACAATGATGTCAGGACATGCTGTCACTTCTGAAGTGTCAAAGTCAGATGACTGTATTCATCAAACTAATATTTTCCCTCCCAACTAAATTATAACTGGACTACCTAATTAAAAATACATCTTTCTAAGTACAATACAGCCTACAAAGGGAGATAATTTAAATATGTTTTAATAGCTATATTATTACATATCAGTAAATATATATACACATAGTGTCTGTCATACAGTCTGAAGACACAATTTTGGGGCAATTGATGTAATATAGAAGAAAGGAAAGATGAGGCATACAGGATAGAAAATGCAGGACGGAAATTTGGCTGGCCTTCATCATACCAGCAAAAATATGAATCTCTGGGTTTTAGGCACAAAACTGGGCAGGCTTATTAATCTGACTGATCTGACATTGATACAACTTGTCTAGAAAGGGTAGGGACATGGGTGTCTTCAATACATTCTACCAGAAAACAAACTGCGCTATGGCATGTTCTTCTGATCATTTTAATGCCAAAAGCCATTTGTAAATTCTGTTAGATAAACTGTGATCGTCCTTGAAAAATCACAATGCCAATCCACAGTCTCAGCCTAAAGCTCCTTGTTTTGGGTGTGTTGCCTCTATCTCTACAACTCAGACAGCAACAGCTGACTTCTGTTTTACACAAGACCAAAAATCCTAATTTAACTTTTACACCACCAAAATTTGCCTTCACAGCATGCTTTCTGATTAGAAAACAGCTTTCTCTGTATCCATGTGTTTGAATTGCAACGTAAGTGATCCAATAAAATGCTTTCTTAGTGGTCTTCTCATTCATGTGCATTCATGGTTATCCATTAAATAGTAGTGGATAATAAAGCTCAGATTTATCCACTAGTATTGGCAGTATAGAGAACTTTCCGAATTTATTTTTGTCCTGTTGTGCTTTGTTAAAGAAAAAATAGAAGTTTGAAGCCTGTCCTCTGTGGAGAATGTAAGGTCACATGCTTACAGTCATGGTGAAATTTCAAAATTACTTTTTTTCTTTCCACTCTAAAAGGGCAAATTCATCAGAATCCACTTTGGGGCCACAGGAAAGCTGGCTTCTGCTGACATTGAAACCTGTAAGAGACCATCTGACCCAATCGCATTCCTTCCTCCCTTTCCACCTCAGAGTTCTTTCTCAGGTCTGACTCTATCCTACCATCCTTGCCAGATCTGCTGGAGAAGTCCAGAGTCACTTTCCAGCTCAAGGCGGAAAGAAGCTACCACATCTTTTATCAGATCATGTCCAACAAGAAGCCAGAGCTAATCGGTACGAAGTATTATGAATCGTTTGATAAAATCTGAATGTGTTTAACATTTATCTTCATTCTCACACCCAGATACATCCTATTCCTCTTTACAGACATGCTTCTCATAACCACTAACCCCTATGACTACCAGTTCGTGAGTCAAGGTGAGATTACAGTTCCCAGTATTAATGACCAGGAGGAGCTGTTGGCTACAGATGTAAGTGTCACAGAGCATATTGGTGTGGTTAAACTTCCTGGTGATGGTCCAGAGGTTTATTTGACTGATTCTGTTGCCAGAGTGCCATTGATATCCTGGGCTTCACTGCTGATGAGAGAACAGCCATCTACAAGCTGACAGGGGCTGTCATGCACTATGGGAACCTAAAGTTCAAGCAGAAGCAGCGTGAGGAGCAGGCAGAGCCGGATGGCACAGAAGGTATTAAAACCATATAGAACTCTTAGTAACAGAAACAGTTACGTAGCTGACAGTTGACAACCGTGTATTTTGCTTCCATTTACTTTCACAAATACATAAATCTCAGCTTCCAGACTATTCATGCTTTTAAATTTCCCTTCAAGATACTAAAAAATGCCAGTGCTGAGACCAACAGCCACATCTGAGAGGATATCCACATTCAATTATCACTTCTCTTCTGTCACTTTCTCCCTCTCTGTGTTCAGTTGCTGACAAGGCTGCCTACCTGATGGGTCTGAACTCAGCAGACCTGCTCAAGGCCCTCTGCTACCCCCGAGTCA
>JAWWMJ010050739.1:0-13821 GCA_035047045.1 Vireo griseus
TACAATTTTCCACATCGTTAGTTTAAATCATAATATTTCCCTGCAAATCATCCCTGCAAAAAAACTGCAGGCAGGTAAAGGCATGTGCAAGTGAATCATAGAATGGTTTGGGTTGGAAGGGACCTTACAGACTACCAAGTCCAGACCCATCAGCCTGAGTTACCTTGTGATTTCATGAGGGTGCTGGTCTGATGGTCACAGAAAGTCCCTGCCTGGGAGGAGCTGGATTTTAATCTGTAATTTAGTCCGTCCTTATCAACTCCTTCCAGTGTCCCTAGAAAATAATTATTTAGACTGCTTTTAGCAGCATCTGAAGACCAACTGGTGGCATGAGAAACTAAAGCCTCTCTCACTTTTAGTTCCATTTTTTTGTCAGACAGCACTAGCAAACTATCCTCATATCCTTTGCTTCTCCAGAATCAATAGACTAGCAATAAAAACTGTCATAAACAAAGTAAAAGCAAGGAGCTGTGAAAACATGCCATCAGCAGTTTCTTTTTCCATGTGTCATTTCTCTGCATACTCCACTACCAAACATGCTCACAAACATCTCTTCCTCAGTGGGATTCCTTCTGTAGATGCTTCAGGATTCCTGGGTGTGTCTGAGACCAATTTCTTTTATCTGCCCCATTACAGTAGAACTGAGAGCAATCAGTACCTGGAATGGGGTTTAAACATTGATGAACTTGTGGGTTAAATCATTGCTGGTGGCCATGGCTTGTTCCCTATTTTCTTTCTAAACTCATGTTCACTGACTAGATACCTGTGTTTGTGCCCTGGGATAATTCAAACAGACTGTGCAAGCTCCAAGGTATATTTCAAAAAAGTGTAATGCAGCACTTTGGTGGCTAAAAAGACCTTTGTAGATATAGTCCCAAAATTGCAGTCATACTCGTCGTATGAGGAGGAGGCAGTATGTTCTCCCACGTATCCTTGAACATCCTGGCAAATGTGTGGCTATATCTTTCCCTCCTCTGTAGAAAAAAACAGCAGAGAGACAGCTTGGTTTCTGACCAGTATTCTTGATTTCTGCAGGCAATGCTATAGCAAAGGTCTGGGAGCTGAACTGGAAAAGCTCTGCAGATTCTTGGTGAAGCAGGGCTGCTAATAATCCATGAAGGATGGGAATATCTTCTCAGCTGCTTCAGCACTTGGAGCCACTTACCCCAGCCTTTGGGCTCTTCCCTCTCCTTTCTTGTCCCTCTGCTTTGATAGTCACAGGGAAAGGAGCTTTTTAATCTCTGTCTCACCCTGCCCATTCTCAAAACATGATTCGAACTTCCCTAGGCCATGTTGATGTTCTGAAGCACAACCAGGATGTGTACAGACCTTCACATGTAGGGCACATCCTAACTACCACCCTATGCCATAATCTTTTTCCTCATTCTGTATTTAACACTCCAGAAAATTTTATATCTAATTTATATGGGAAAGGTAAAGAACAGCTGTGTAAATGAAGGGATAAAAAACACAGGCACCATGAAGGAAGTGAAAATGTGGACAGGAGAGGAGGCAATGCCTTAAGGGGAAACTTATTAAAGGGAAAAACAAAGGAGAGCTAGCTAAAGTTAGCAGAAGGACTGTGGGGGGTGTTCCAGTGAGATAAACTTGAAGTTGCCCTTCCAACACAAATCGTTCTGTGATGAAAAACTAAGTCTATTGCATTGCTGAAGCTGGCCTAGTTTTGATGTGATACACAAAGTCCTAGAGCTGGATATTCCATATGGCCATTGTTGGCCAGATGGGGACCACAGAATAAATGATCTACAAAATTACGGCTTCAGCTCAAAGAGGAGATGTGCTGTGACATCAATGAGGGGTGATTCTGGGTGAGCTCAAAATTCACTATAATTATTTAGAAGAGAGCAGACATTTTCTTTAAGGAAAAAAAATACTACTTTGTTCAGAAAGAGTTAAAAGTTTCTGCTGCTTCAAAAATATAAATCCCTTCACAGCTGTCAAAAGTAAAAAAAAAAAATTGGGGGAAGAGAAGAAAAAATTACTGGCAGATAAGTTCCTTCTCTTTGGAGTGACTGAGACCCCAGAGAAACATTAACACCAGAGTTGCAGAGAGTTTCTTTTCCAGATACAAAGAAATCCATTCAGAACAGGAAAGGGGATACGCAACTCTTATTATCCAGTTATTAAAGTTATTAGAAATGCCTCTGCCCAAATTAAGGTGCAAACAAGACCATATGCCAAAGCCAATAGTATGGGTTTTATTTGATAGTAAATATGAGAGAGAGAGAGAGAAAGATAAATAAAAAGAAAACAGGTAGGGGGACAGAAAGAGAGTAAAAGAGACAGAATAAGGAAAATATCACCACTCCATGAATCCCAAAAATGTTCTGTTGATCGTCTCCAGCTAGTCTTCTATGTAGTGAAGGTCCCCCCCCAAAAGTGTAGAATCTGATGGGTTAATATATGCTCAGGTTAGGTAGGAAAACCCAGGCACTTCCCTGGGTGGGGCAGGGAGTTTGCCATTGGCTTTTACAACAGACTCCGGGTTTGTTGCATCATGTGCAGTCCTGTGGTGCAAGGCTTCAGGGATTACTCTGGAGGGCACTTCGGGGAGCCTTTGACGGATAAAGGCACCCCCTTAGTTGCATCTTACCTGAATGTCCCGTGGATGTGGCCTTTCCAGGGTTGAGGGTTCCATAGCCAGTTTTATAAGGGAGGATGGGTTCACTGCAGAGGTTATGAC
Organism: Vireo griseus; assembly: GCA_035047045.1. Lineage (NCBI taxonomy): Eukaryota > Metazoa > Chordata > Aves > Passeriformes > Vireonidae > Vireo > Vireo griseus. The sequence continues at coordinate 2,705 of JAWWMJ010050739.1, forward strand.
ACACCTAAATTTCTTTCCCCCACCTCGGCTGAGGGAGAAATCTGCAAACCTGCTCTCAGCAAATAGGTTTGTGAGCCTCCCCCACCCCGAAGTGAGCGAGAGATAATTTTTAGCATGGCTGCTGGGTTTGGCTCACATTCTTTTCCTTGTTTACTTTTTTGTTTCTTTCCTGGCCTGAGGTGATTGAAGAATGAGTTTCTCTTTATCTAATCTAGGCAGTTTAACTTACAGTCCAAAACTCTTCAAGGAGGTTTGTGTGGTTGTAGCTTCTTTATACAGTTTTTGCTATTATGAGCAAAATTTTATATCAGTGTTTGAGGCATGAACTTTTTCAGTCCCTGACAGCAACTACAGTCCTTTATCCCGTATCCCTGTATCCAAAATCCCTGCATATCCTTTGTGCTCACTTACTCCTCACCGCAGTGGGATTCCGCTCATTTGTAACCCCACATCACCCTACCACTTCAATCAATGTACAAACCCTAATTTGGATCATATATTTGCACCAGAAATCTCCTTTTGGATGCAAGAATCTAATTCAAGCAAATCCTCTTCCAAAGCTTCAAAATTCATAGAAGTGAAACAAAAAATAAAAAGCTCCAGTTTTCTCCTGATTCCCAGCCTGCTCTGTAGATACAAACTGGTATTTGAGGAAAAGTTGCTTTCCCGCTCCCTACCCTCCAGCCCTTTATATCTGTTTTTTCCATGGTTAGGAAATCAGAATTACATGGGCTATAGAGCACAGAGATCTCATTATTTGTTGTGCTCAGGTGTGCTGATAGAGCTGGAGATGGGTGAGGGTGGATGAGAGGAGAGCTGAGAGCACTTGCCATGAGCGGATGGCAAGAGGATGGGAGGATAGAGGAGAAAGGGGAGAGAGCGAGGAGAGGGAGAGCAGGGAAAGAGGTCTCTCAGAGGAGTAAACCTAGCTAAGGAAAATGTTCCTTTTCCTCTCTGGCTTAGCTGACTGGATTTAGGTAAAATGCAACTGGTCTCTCACCTGTTTATGATGTGCTTTTAAAAGGAAAGAAGAGAGGAGCCAGTCAGTCAAGGTGTAATTGAGGGATGACTGAGGGAAAGACCTAATGCAGGTGCCTTTGCTGCATTGCAGTGAAATAATACATGGATGAAGAAACTCTCTCCTTTCCTTATGGTTTAGGCAGGATTTTGAGGGACATCCCATGTGCATCTCTAGGCACGTAGCTGTAACAGTTGAAGAGACGCAAGCTGCCACAGCACCAATCAGGATGGGCTGAGATAGCTCAGCACATCCACCTTGGCATTCTCTGGTAAAAAAACTTCCTTCAAATTTGGGTCTCATATTTGGTCAAGAAATCACCTCTTGGCTGCAAGAGACCAACATCTGCTACTTTCCTTGCCAGCTCCATCATATCTGCCAGGACATCCTGGTTACTGAAGGAAAGACTTGGGCATCATCCTTGAAGTACTTGTGGGTTGCCTGGCTCCTGAGATTTTTTGTGGATTGGAAGGTACTTCAGTGCCCAAGATTTGCAGCTTTGGGTCATTGTGAGCCAGAGATCTGCCTGAGTTAGTCCATAGCTGCTCAAACATGGTCTGGGCCTGTTCACAAGGGAAACAAAACACTCCTTCCCAGAGGGGAAGGATCCCTGTGGCATTTCTCCATTCAAGGACAAGGACCTGCTCTTGTCCCAACCCAGCTGTTTGGTTTAGTGTTTGCCCAGAGTGTACTCAGGCATTAGCTGGAAGGGAAGACCAGGCAAAAAGTGTCCTGTCGTGGAGGATGATGGTCACTCAGAGACAACAGGCATTGGGACAACGTGTGCAGCCTTTCCACCATGCAGATATCCTTGTTAATTATCATTACGAAATCCAGGCAGTCATGAGGACCACTGAATGTGACAGAATAAGAGAAGGAAGGAGAAGGAAAGGAGCAAGTCAATGTTCCTTGATCCAAGGCTTGCAGACATCCTCAGGCTGGCCTAGTGCTTTTCTAGAAATACTTGGAGAGTTTGAGGTGATACATACATTGATCCTGCTGTTTCATCTTCCTGTTTCATTTTTCCTTTTTCCAATCAGTGTTTCTAGGAAGATGTGCTCAGGGCATGCTCTCTGTTCCAGGGATGGCACTGGAAGATCCACAGTCTGTTATGGAGCACTTCTGAGCTTTCCTTGAAAGCCAGAGGGTCAAAGAATGGTTCCAAACACTTTTTTTTTCCCCAGGAAAGGGTGAAAGGGAGTAATTGTTCATGTATTTGAGTATTTCCAACCATCTGGTTAGAGGGACAGTAGTCCAACACACCTCCACCTGCCCAGAAAGCTGAGCTTTGTTTTCATTTTCAGACCTGGGCTATGCATGAGCATCATGGCTTTGCACTGCTTCACCCACTTGCTGACAGTTCTGGCTCAACTGTTTCCATGGCAAGTGAGAGTGAGATGTTACTAGAGGCTCTTCCTTCCTGGGTCAGTGAGATGCTGACAAAAACAGATGCAGATGCCCTGTCCTGAGATATCTCTGAGCCTCTCTCTTTGTCCTGTAACATGTCCCACCTCAATCATTAGGGGATTCATGATAATAAATGTAAACAAGCTTGAAGATTTTCTCATGGAAGGAAGGTCTGTTGAACTATAGATCCTCTATAGCTGATTTGCCAGATCAGGAAACAAAATAGACTGAGGCTCAGGGGGACCCAATCAGAGGTTAAACCCATAAGGTTACACATTTGAGTCTGTCCGGGGGTTTCATTGGGTGTTCTTAGTTGCCATCTGGATTCCACCCAGCACCCTGTCCTGTGCACAAACATAGCAGAGAGCAAGTAGTGGTTGTCAGCTTTTGTGTGGCATATTAAGATGCTGAGATAAGTGGGTCTTGAAGCACTTTAAGATTTTGGAGAACTAGACAAAGTTTCCTCATCATAAAGCTTTATGCCTCAGTTTCCTATCTGAGCTTTATTGTGATAAGCTGAAGTAGAATGCTTTTCCAGACTTTTTCTTTCCCGCAGAGGAATTCCCGACCTCCTCCAAGCCAGTGATGGGAAAAATATTTGAGCTGCACAACCAGATTTCACCTGTGTTCCCAGGAAGCCATTTGTATCCTCCCACTCCAACTAGGCATGAAATTTCCAATAATGTAGATTTTTGCCCAAAAAAACCCCCAGGTTTATTTGACAAAAGGGGAAGTTTAGCATACACGTCCACTTTGACAAAGCATAAGGAAGGAAGGGAAGGCAAGGAAAGGAAAGGTAAGGCAAGGCAAAGCATAGGATATGTTTGTAAGGTAAGACAAGGTTGAGGGAGCAAGAGAAGGCAAGTCAAATGAGAAGCTTGCAGAGCAAAGTAAAGAGAATATAAAAAGAGTAAGAAAGTACAGGTGGGACATAAATGAGCAAGGCAATTCAAGGCAAAGGAGTGGTAGGAGGGGAAAGGGAAAGACTCTTGAGTGTCAATAAGGCAATTCAAGGTTGGAGGTGGCAGGTCAAAGAAGGAACAAGCAAGGCAAGGCAAGGCCAGGCAAAAAGGGGTAGGGAAATTAAGTGGGGGCTGGGTGAGGAATGTGAGGCAGCACAAGGCGGGGCAAATTGTAGGTGTGCAAGGTAAGGAAAGTGCTCGATAGGGAAGGCAATAAGTGTCCTAAAGGCAATGCACAGCAAGGCCAGGAAAAAAGTAGTAATCAAGCCAAGGTGGGGCATGGGTGACCAAGTCAATACAAGGAAACGGAGTGTAAGGAAGAGCACAGGAAAGACACTAAGGGTCTAGTAAGGGATTAAAAGGTTGGGGGATAAGCAAGGTTAGACAAAACAAAAGAGGAGCAGGCAAGGGAAGGCCTGGGAAGAAAACGGTAGGACAGTCGGGGTGGGGGATGGTCTCCTGAAGGATTTAATTTGACATGTGGTTTCCACTCCTCAGAGGTGGTCTGAAATTCTGGCAGTGCCCTTACTTTGGACAAGGTAAGTCAGTTTTGGTGTGCAGCTGATACAGTGTCCAGGGCAGGTAATGCGCAGTAAATATTCTGGCACTTTTGTATGGGATCAAGCCCTGGATTATTGGGTGTTAAGGAGGAGGCGATGCCATTTCTTTTGAGAAGGGCTCTGAGTTCCCCTCTTCCAAGGGTGCAGGTGGATGGGTTCAGTTGAAGTTGAAGGCAACAAGAGCTTACTCAGCTGGCACTTTTGTAAGTTGTGTTTTTTGCCCAAGTTTTTCAAGTTTGTAGCTGGACTCTGTGAGACTGAAAAGATTTATTAGCTCAAAGGATTTATTAGTGTTGCCCTTTGAGTGTGGTGCAAATATGAGTTTGCACTTGGAAGGGGAAGATCAGGGAACTCTTTGTCCTGACACAGTTGATTGGAGAACAGCGATGTTTTCAAGGATCTGCCCTTGGCGTGGTTTAGAGCTAGTCGCGGTGCACGTCCATATTCTGCAAGTCGACAGCGCTATCGTGTGGTTGGTTTTATGAGCGCTTGCGGTGCCCGGGAAAAAGCCTAGCGCTTTTCTGTCCGGACGCCGGTAGTGTGGAAGCAGTTTGTTTAAGAGCTCTGTTATGGATGCGTGCTCTTCTAGACCCAAAGAACGTGATGGCGCACATCTCTGGGAAAGAAAACCACTCGTTTCATTGCCAACTGTGCGGCTAGTAGGCTGCAAAAGGAAAGGGAATTCTAGCACTGCCCCTTTTTTCTAAGACCTTCTTCTGTGGGACCAGCTGCTGAACGTTTCTAGTGCTGTAACTGGACTCTCTGAGACTGAAAGTGCAGGAGGATGCTTAGAGCTGAGCGTACACGCCTACACGCCTTTAGAAGCTGCGAGGGGAAAGTGAAGGCCGACAAATACTTTTTGCTCAAGGCTCTTTGGTATGGGACCTGGACGCAGTAAGTTTTGAAGCTGGGCTCTGTAAGAGCAAAGGAAAGTGATGGGACATGTAGCTGACCTGGAAAGTGTAAGCCTCCAGGAGGTGTGTTGCTTTTTACAGAAGACAAATTAAATGTGGAGTCAGTAACAGCTTGCTCTACAGGCCCCTTTTGTGGCCAGTAGTGACAGTTGATCCAGTAAGTTCAGGTTCAGGAGCGCAGCATGATTGAAAGAAAACATATCTTACATTTAGTTTGAAAGAAAAGCTCATCGGGTAGCTGTCACTCAGCGAACTTCACCCTGGGAGATGCCCTTGCTGGAGGAGTCTTTCGAAGCCCAAGACTTTTAACAGAGCGCCACAATCCGCGCCAAGAGAAGGGATGATGAAGAACGTGATTTCGCCCTGGCACCTTTTGCTGTGCGAGACGTCTTTCAGGATGTTCAGTCCTCGAGGGACTGTAGTGTGCACCGTGCTGCTTGGAGCCGAGAAGGAGCGTGCAGACAGCACCACCCCTGTGGCCAGCGCTTTGCAGGGTTGTAAAGGCGAGAGGGCTGTCCCCCACACCGGAGGCACTGCACAGAGGGGTTGCCACAAGTGGCTGGGGTGAACCCTGGGCAAGTTTGTTGCGCTGGCACAGTTCTCCATGCGAGACGCAGAGGAAGAGCTTTCCCTTTCCATTCAGATGACAAGGGCGGCAGAAGGCGGTGCTAGGCAGAGCTTCTTTACTTGAGATCCTGTGGCTATGCACTTTCCTTTCTCCTGAAAAGAAATATCATTCTCATCAAGGAGCCCTTGCCTGAAGTATGGATTGCACCTCTGAATTTCAGTACATTTAAGCATTGCTCCCAGATGAAACGTGTCAGGACAAACGGGTCTGGCTGGCTTTGACCTTCCCTGGGATACCACTCATCCGCTTCTGAAACACTGGGTCTGTGTGAAGGCATTGAAAGTAATAGGAGGGACAAGCAAGGCAAGACATGGCCAGGCAAAGCCAAGTAAAAAGGGATGGGAAATACAAGGTGGGGGATGGGAGAGCAAGGTAATGCGAGACAAGGGAGTGATTTGGGGAGCAAGTCAAGTAAAGAGTTTGATTTGGAAGGCAAAGCAAATGAAAGGCAGGGCAATGAGTGTCCTAGAAGGAGAAGGAAAGGCACGGCTGGACCTGGAAAAGTGGGTTGGAAAGTCAAGGAGGGGAATTGGGTTAGCAAGTAAATGCAAGGCAGTGGCAGGAAGGAAGGGCAAAGTATGGATGCAGAGGGGTCAGTAAAGAAATGCAAGGTTTGGGGAAGCAAGGCAAAGCAAAGGAATGGTCAGGAATCACAAGGAAATGCAATACTAGTAGGAAAGGCAAGGCAAGGAAAGAGGGGTAGGGAAGGCAATAATTATCATAGGAGAAACAAGCAATGCACAACTAAGCTAAGAAGAAAGTTGTGGGAAAGTGAAGGTGGGCAGTGGGTGAACAAATCAGTGCAAGGCCATGGAGTAGGAGGAAGGGGAAGGGAAGGATCTGGATATGTCAGTAAACCAAAGGAAGGGATAAATAGGAATGCCAAGATTGGGTAATAATGGCAAAGATATGCAAATGAGGTATAGGCCTCTCAATGCATAGCCATGGAAGAAAGCAGTAGGGAGGTCAAAGGGGGATGGACATGCAGGGTTAACACAGCAAGATGAATAAATTCTTGGGGTTTACAAAGCAAAGGAAATGAGTGCATTGCTCCCAGGTGAAAGCTGCCAGAACAATCTAGCTCTTTGGCCATGTTCTCACATGGGCTTTCTGTCACCTGACCTAAAACACTTGGACTGTGTGATTTTCTTCCTATAAAAAGGACTGTCACTCTTGTTCAGGAGACCATGGCTGAAATTTGGATTAACTTCCAAAATTCAACACATCTGGGGATTGCTTCCTAACAGAAGTTGCCAGAACAGACAGGTCTAGCTGGCTTTTACCTACCTTTTGAAACCTCTCATGCTCCTGAAACACTGGGGCTAGGTGTTTTCCTTTCTGTGATAAAGAACTGTCATTCTCCAAAAGAAGCTGAGGGACGACATTTGGATTGCACCTCCAAAATTCAGTACATTCAAGGATTGCTACTAGATAAAAATTGCCAGGACAGATGGGTCTGGCTGGATTTGATCTCCCCATGGCCTGCTTCTCATGCACCGGAAACAGTACAGCTATGTACTATCCATCTTATGGAAAAGAACTCTCATTCTTGTCTAGGTGTGCAGAAGTGGTGTCCTTTGTGACCAGGTGCCTATGTTAAAAAGTCATATTACAACTCCTAAAATTGCAAATATCTGAGGATTACTCCCAGACAAAAGCTGCCAGGCTCTGGCTGGTCTTGGCCTCTCAGGTGTTGCTTCCCAGCTGCCTTTTAGGCTCTAGTGTGCTGGGCTGTCCTTCCTGTGGAAAAAAGCCTTCCTTCAAGGTAAAGGGGCAGTGATTGAAAGTGGGATGGCACCTTTTAAATTTCAAATGTTCCAAGATTGCTCCTAGATGAAAGCTGCCACGACCAACAAGTCTGGCTGGCATTGATCTCTCTGGAGTCTGCCTCTCAGCTGCCCTCGAGACACTTGGGCAAGAGGCTTTCCTTTCTTTGCAAATGTACCATTGTTGGCATCCATGTGCCTGTGGCCAAAACTGGGATTTCTCCTCCTTAAACTGTGAACATCTGAGGATTGGTTCCACATGAAATCTGCCAGGACCGAAGGGTCTGACTAGGCTTGGGCTCCTGAGGCTCTCTTCTCAAATTATTTTGAGACGCTGGGGTTGATAGTATAGGGTTAAAATGTTTCTAAAATCATGGGATGGGTGAAAAGAAAGGCCAAGGCTTGGTAGGCCCTGGGAAAGAGAGCCAGAGCTAGGTAGCCCTTGAGAACAGGTGTTGGGCTTTGTCTTTTCTAGATCATGTGAAACTGCACCTGCATAACCAGCATATGATAAATGGTATGATTGTTAGATGTCATGATTGCTTAGTAATTAAATATAATTATTGTTTAGTAGTAACAAGAATCATGAGAAACGAATGATAATCATGGGAAATGCTGTTGGGAGGGGCCTGAGAAGTCATGCTTGGGTAAAATTAATGTTTACAATAGAAGTTTAATGATTAAAATATGGTTATATAACTGTAACAAAAGGGTATAAAATGTGTCCATCTCGAAACCCTGTTGGAGTGAGATTTGGGTTTGTACCCCAATTCCTAGAGCTCTTCAATAAAAACACCTGCATATAATCATACCGTGATTATGTGTTTCTATGCTAACAAGGTGCCGAGCTTTTCTTCCTGTGGAAAAAAGACAGCTTTCTTGGCCAGGTGACCTGCTTGAAAGTGAGATTGCACTTCCTAATACAGGATTCCTAATACAAGAGTTACTCCTAGATGAAAGTTACCAGGACCAACAAGTCTGGCTGGCCTTGGCCTCCTTGTGGCCAATTCTCAGTCGACCCTGAGAAACTGGGGTGTCAAGGTTTCCTTCCTGTGGAAAGAAGCTGACCTTCCAGTGCCAACAGCTTCAAGTAGGATTCTGCCTTCTAAAATTGTGAATGTCTGAGGATTGTTCCCAGATGAGAGCTTCCAGGACCAAAGGGTCTGGCTGGCCTTAATGTCCTGGGGACTGCTTCTCAGCAGCACCACAGACACTGGCTCTTCTGGCTTTCCTTCCTGTGGAAAACATTTTGGCCTCTCAGGAGCAGCCTCTGAGCTGCCCTTGAGACTTTGGCTTGAATGGCTTTCTGTCCTGTGCCAATGAGCCATTCTTTGTGGCCAGGTGCTTGGGGCTGAAAATGGGATTTAACCTTCTAAAATTGTGAATGTTTGAGAATAGCTCCCAGACAGAAGCTGACAGGACTGCCATGTCTGGCTGGCTTTGGCCTCCCCTGGGATGGCCTCACAGCTGGTCTTGAGATTCTGGGGTACTGGACTTTCCTTCCTGTGTCAAAGAGCCATCCTTTGCGGCTGGGCACCTGTGGCTGCAAGTGGGGTTACAGCTCCTAAAATTGCCTATATATGAGGATTGCTGTCAGATGGAATGTTTTAGGACTGATGAGTCTAGACAGCCTTGGCCACCCAGGGACTTTTCCTCAACTGTCCCTGACACACAGAAGTGCCAGGATTTCTTGGCTGTGGAAGAGAGCAGTCATTCATGGCAGAGACCTGGCCAAAAGTGGGATTTTGCCTCTGAAAATTGCAAGCCTTCAGAACTTGTTCCCATACTAAAGCTGCCAGGACCAACTAGTCTGGTTGGCCGTGGCCCACTGAGGTCCATTTCTCAGCTTCCCCTGATACAGTGAGCTACTGTGCTTTCTTTCCTGTGGAAATGATTGTTCCTTCATGTCCAAACATCCCCAGCCAAAGCTGAGTTTCTAGAAGTGAGAATGTCCTAGGTTTGCTCCCAGAAAAAGCTGCCAGGACTGACATGTCTACCTAGCCTGGGCCAGCTAAGAGGGGGCCACCTCCTAGCTGCCTCTGACACACTGGGGTCCCAGGTTTTCCTTCCTTTAGAAAAGAGCTAGGCGCCCATAGCTGAAAGTAAGATCAATGTGCCATTTTCTTGAGTTCTCTACCACTTGCTACTACTTGCAAGTAAAGCAAGTAGCCCCAGTGTTTCAGGTGCAGATGAGAGGCTGATCTGCAGAGGTAAAGGGCAGCAAGACCTGTGTGTCCTGGCAGCTTCCCTCTCAGAGCAGTCCTTGTATGTATTGAATTTTGGAGGTGGAATAGAAATTTGGGCATATGGAAGAGAAAACCAGTCCTTTGCCATTGCAAGGAAACCATATAATATCATTTCTATCACATTTAGATGAAAGCCTGCCCACGGGAGGCAAAGGCCATCCAGACCAGTTTGTCTGGGCAGCCTTCATCTGCGAGCAATCCTTTGGTGCTTTAAATTATGGAGATGAATTCCAAATTTCAGCAATGGGGCAGTGAAGGAGGAGGTCAGTTCTTCTCCCAGGGAGGAAAGCCTGCCATGCCAGTGTTTCAGAGGCAGATGAGAGAGAGTGCCCAGGAGACCAAGGCCAGCCATACCTGTAGGTCCTGGCAGCTTTCATCTCAGAGCAATCCTTGGATATATGGAAGTTTGGAGGTGGAATCCAAATTGGCGCCACGGGCACCTGGACCAGGCAGATGCTTCTTTCTCAATAAAGGACAGCAAAGCCCTCCAGTGTTTTGAGCTGAATTGACTCAGGAGGTCCAAGCCAGTGAGGCCTGTCGGTTCTGGCAGCTTTTGTCTGGTAGCAATATTTGGATATATGGACTTTTGGAGGCAGAATCCCAGTTTTGGCAATGGGTGCCTGGAAAAAAAGAGAGATCTTTCCCTATGGACAAAGCCTGGTGCACCAGTGTCTCCAAAACAGAGGAGTGGCAGCCTTCGGGAGGCTAAGACTAGCCAGATCTATCAATCCTGCATCTTTTGTGTTGGAACAATCTTTGCATATATGGAAATTTAGAGGCAGAATCCCAATTTTATCCATGAACAACTGGACGAGGACAGCTGTTTCTTTTCAAAGAGAAAAGACCAGCACCCCAGTGTTTACGGGGCAGATAAGACATGGCCCCCAGGAGGCCAGTAACAGCCAGACATCTAGGTCCTGGCAGCTTTCATCTGGAAACAATCCCTGGATATATGAAATTTTGAAGGAAGAATTCTAATTCTGGCCACAGGCGCCTGGATGAGAATGATAATTCTTTCCTGCAGGGATGAAAGCCATACACCATAGTGTTCAGGGCCATAACACAGGCAGCCCCCCGAGGTCAAGGCCAGACAGACCTGTTGGTCCTGGCAGATTTCGTATGGGAATAATCCCTAGATATATAGAATATTTGTGGTGGAAATCAAATTTTGGCCATGGGTACCTAAATTAGGAGGATGATTTTTTCTTCCAGGGAGGAAAACCCAGAACGTATGTTTTCCAGGGGCAAAGAGGATGTAGCCGTAGAAGCCCAAGGAAATCCACACTTGTGGGTCCTGGAAGATTTCTTTAGAGAGCAATCCTTGGATTTATGGAGTTTGGAGTTGGAATACTGTCCTGGGTTGTAAAGTAAGACGTGACCAAAAGCATGTATTCTATCACCATCTTCATGATCTGTTGAAACCAGGTGGGGCAGTGCTCCCTCTGGATTAGCTTCTGTTAATGGGCCCATCAGTGCCTTGCCCATGACTCACAGATAACGCACCCCTGGACTATCTCCTGTTAATGGAACCATCAGTGCCTTATCTCAGAATTCATCATCCCATTGTGAGACAGTCCACCCAGAGGGAGGGACCAGGCAGTCCATCCTGGATATAA
>JAWWMJ010050741.1:0-13787 GCA_035047045.1 Vireo griseus
ATTTACAGGCGAGATCTGCTACCTTCAACATTAACAAAGATGCCAAGAGGGAGTCCCACAAGGTAAAAAAAAAAAAAAAAAAAAAAAAATTGGCAGATCACTAAGTATCTGTTTAATGAAAAAATGCTAGAACAAAAGTTACAAATCTATCTAAAATATATATATAAATCTCAATTAAAAACAAAACAAAACCAAACACAAGACAAACAAAAAACCCCCAAATATTTAATTTTCTACATGACAGAAGGAATTTATATATGGATTTTCATGTGGTTATAGATACATTTTGAGCAATTCCTTTCACTGAAGAGTTAATTTTCCCTCTTTTGCCTTGGATGGGTAGAAGGAAGGGGAAAGGGAAAAGATTAATTGAATGAGTTACATCCTTTCCTTTCCCAAATTTTCTGGAGAAAAAGACACAGCCCATCCAAACAAAATTTGGATTTTTTTTTCTTTTTTTTCCAAAAAATTGGAGCTTTTTCCCTCCTCAAAGGCTTCCTGACGGTTTACTGCTGTGTGATAGTCTGTGTGACAAAGACAGTGAGAAAGAGATGGGCAAAAGGCTTGCTTTCTATTTTGTACTCTCTGGACTGGTTTTGCAATACATTGATTTCTCAAGCATGTCAAGGAATATGCTATTTATTATCCTATTTTCACACTCTCTTTTCCAATACTACTTTTCCTTAATTTATATTTGTTCTTTTTTTAAAAATTACACAATTGCATTAATGAGTTAATCATAAGTTGAGATTAATTCTGATGAAATATTTTTAGTTTCTGCTCCCGTTTTCACTCTACTATTATGCAAGACACAGAAGAGAATGCCACATAATTTTAATTTCATTACCCTTGAAGCTCTGCGTGGGTGGAACTTATTGAGTTGGCAGGGGGAAAATATCACAGTTGTCCTCAGCCAGAGAATAGTCATATTAAAATATTTAGGGATAAAAGGAAATTTTCTTTTCTTTTTCAGAACATTTAGAAGGGTTGCAAACAGCAAAGGAAAATAAACGTCAGGGGAGAATTTTTTGGTTTTTATTTTATTTTATTCTCAAAGGGATGATAGTTCTGTCCATATAGGCCTCTCACATTTCTGGTTAGCATTATTTAATTTTCTGCACATGCCCACTCTTCAAGTCTTGACACCATTAGTGTAGCAGACACCTCTGATTCCACTGCTGATAGTTCCAACAGAGATAACCAAGTAGAGTTTAATAGTTTCCCACTGAATTTTAGACTGATTCACTAAGGTGTGATAGCAAAGAAAAAATCATCATCACTGTTAATTGCAGGATTACTTGTGTTCAATATCCTTTGAAATTTCAAAGAGTTTTCTAATAAGATATCCCAGAATGCCTGCATTAATGTTTTTGCATGAATTTACAAAAGAAACTCTAGATATTTCATACCCTGGCTGGTCAGAGTGAGTCTGAAATTATCACTGTGACAACCCATACCGTGCAGAGAAATGCAAAAATCTCCTGTGGCTTCCATGTCCCTCCTCAGCCTAATGTGAGTGAATCAAGAGTCAGAGGAACACACTCCAATTTGTGTGCCCAGCTGTGAATCCTTGCCTGCATTTCGCTGAGGTTTCCACAGGACCTTTGTACGCTCATTTAAATTAAATATGTCCTATGTTTCCAGCTCTCTCTTTTTTTTTTTTTTTTTTTTTAAATGAATTGCAAAGTGACAGACTCAAGTTTCAGCTGGCTGCCTTCACAGATTCCCTGTGTCACTTTGGAGAAGCTTCATTTCTCTATTTTTAAAATAAGGACATTATTTACTACTCCTCTTCTTTATCTGGCCTGTCTGTTTTTGAACAGAGAATTCACCTGGGGCTTTGAAAACACTTTGTCTTTAGGGAACTACTGCCAGTCCAAGCACTGCTACAATACAAGCAACACGGTGCCTTTCTTGATGATTGTGTTTCACTAATTTTAGGGGGCTGAGTGATATATTTCCGTTCAATTTCTGAACTGCTTTATAAAATTCTGCTTTACATATGCCCACAGTTTTCTGTTTCATCCACTTGGATGGATCCTGTTCTCTTCCAAGGCTCAGAAACATAACACAACACCCTGGAGAAGCCTTTGTGTATTTTTTTAATGTTTTAGCCTCTGTGGATATAAACCAGCTTCGTTGTCTTTTGATTGAAGCAGAGACTAATTAAGTTAGTTATATAATTATTATTCTAAAGACTCTCCTCATATGCCTCATCTGTCTTTATGTTGCTGAAAAAGACATTTTTTTGTCTACATTTTTGCTGCCTGAGCAAATATAAATGTGCTCCTTAGGTCAGCTACTACTGAATAAAATTTTTCTAAGTTAATGAGTGTAGAAAAAAAGGAGAAGGAAGGAAAAAAAATCCCACTTACATATAAACATATTTCCTAGCCCAGTCAATAAGCCATGTTGATTTCTCAGGTTCTTCATTAACCTGAAACAAAAGAACCATTAAGATCTATATAAATTCAGGACATTTGTGTTCTCTGCCACTGCAAACTGTCCTGGGAAAGAAATATTAGTACCCATTCAGTGTCAAGGGCTGGATTCTGCTGGATTTACTGATACTCCATATGAGATGGAGTAATTTCCACCACCTGCAGATATCACTAAGCCACTAAACTAATCGTTCAAAATAACCTCTTGAAACTTTGAACCAAATGAAAAGATGATGCTTATGTGTGTAGCTTGTTTAAGGACAAAAAATCAAATAAACCAGTAGAGATGGACAGACTTAAGGGAAAATGAATCCACTTTCCTCCATTGTGGGAAATGCAAAAGGTGAGAAGGCTTTCAGACTGAGTGGGAAAAACAGGTTTCAGAAAAAAAGCAAAGATTTTAGGTTCAGCTGCAACTGCAAAAGCCTGAAGTTAGAAGAAGATACAATTATCTAGACAGCAAGGACATTAAAACAAGGGTTAGTGTTTCCAGGTTTGGCTCAGAGAAGTCTTGGGGCTGCAGAAAATGTGCTTAGCAAAGATACTGAAGTTTTAAGCTGAATAATGGAATATTGTGCATTGTTAGTACAAGACATACAAACGAGTATTGTCTGTAACAGGTGTATGTGTGCTTCTTAGTGACTGGTTAGAACAGTTGTCTGTAAATTTTAGAAGCATGCAATTGGCTAAAAACTTTTAAGAATGTTCCGTAACCAAGAGATTCCAGGTTGTCAGCACTGGCGTAAGCTGTGTACTGTCTCTTGTGTACATGAGGCTGATGCCTGAATGAAATAATAAAAAGGCTCCTGGAACATCTGCCTGGGCCCCTGTCCTGTTTGCAAGGTGACACCAACACTCCATGATTTAAATACCCCTCTTGAGCTGAATATTGGCTCTTCAGCTGTGAATATTGACTCTTCAATGCACACCAACACCACCTGCAACAGCTGCTGCAGCACCAGAGGTGTCTCTCAAGGGCTCCTATGTGGCAGTGCTCCTGTGCAGGCTGTCAGGAGTGCCTGTTTCTCCTCCCCTGAGATAAAATTAGTGGTGGTGATGGGCTTCGTGCTTCAGCCGAGGTGCTCAGGCAAGAAGCTGTCCCAAGAGGAAAGCAGACCATCAGAAAGAGTCAAAATGTAGATGAAAAGGAGATCAATGATGTCTTTGCAGAAACCATGAAAAGCCAGGAGTCCAAGCCAATATTTAATGTGAGTAAGGCTAAATATTGGAACAGGGCTCCAGAAAGGCTGTGAGATCTCCCTCCTTGAAAACATTAAGAATTTATTCGAGCGAGGCATTGAGCAACCTGTTTGATTCAGACCTGCTCTGCACATGTGATTGGACTGGATTTTAACCCTTTCTTTTTTTAACCCTTTCAAACCTATGGGTTTTAATGAATCCTGTTCCTTTCCTAATATTTTCACTGGGGAATTGAAGAGGAGCCATTCACAGACTAAACTCACAGCCTTGGACTGCACCAATCAGGCAGAGCTGCTTTTGGCTGGGGTAGAGTTAATTTTCTTTGTGGTAGCTGGTGTGGGGCTGTGTTTTTTATTTGTGCAACAAACGCTGTTGATGATTCAGGGATGTTCTTGTTATGCCTGAGCTGGTCTTACACAGAACCAAGGCATTTTCTGCTTCTCACACAGCTCCACCAGCAAGAAGAACAGGACTGGACAAGAGCTGGGAGGGGGCACAGCCAGGAGAGCTGATCCCAGCTGACCAAAGGGATTTTCTGGACCATATGGCATCATGCTCAGCAATAAAACTATGGAGAATAAAACTATGGTAGGGGCCATGCTGCCCAGAGACTGTTTGGGCATGGGCTGGCTGCCGATGAGCAGTTGCTTGCATTTGCATCACTTGTGTTTCTTGGGTTTTGTTTATCTCTCTTTGGTATTTTCCTTTTCATTTATTAATAATAACAGATAATGACAGCATATTATAATGTTCATAGTCATTATTAAATATTTCTTATCTCAACACACAAGTTTTCTCACTATTGCCCTTCCAATTCAATTTTCTCATCCCACTGGGATGGGAGAACGAGGAAGTAGCTATGCAGTGCTTAGTTGACAGCTGGGGTTTGACCATGACACAGGCTCAAGTTTTTTTCTTTTCAATTTTTTTTTTTTCAATTTGTCCTTGTTTTCTCACTCCAAGATGTTTTAGAACCAAATTTTCCCTGCATGTGTCTTTACAGATAACAAAGTAATCTCATTCCTGAGTACCCCTGGAAACTAGATCTGATCTTTCATAGATGTGCACTCATGCTTGAAGGCTTTTCAAGGAATTGAGCACAAACTGGAATGATGGGAAATCAAGGGAACCCACTGTTCTCCTGTCAGACTCCTGATAAAGGAAAAATTAAATCCCTAACTGCCCTGGTTTCATCTGGGAGAGAGTTAATTTTCTTCATAGTAGCTGCTACAGCTGCTGAGGGTGCTCCCTGTGCAGCATCAGCCCACCACCCAAATTCTGCTGCAGTTGGTGTGAATTGTACTGGGAGTGGATGTAGTAAAGCTTGAAGTGATCAAACAGAATGGTGAATAGAGATACAGAGGTCCTCAGGGAAAGCATGTAAAGAACTGTAGATCACTGCATACGATGCATGAAAAATATTTAATTAGTAATGGGCACTATATAATGTAACGCAGGGAGGGCAGAATTCCGACTGCTGTAACTTAATGAATTCTACTGTGATTCTACTGAACCCTTCAAGAGACATCAGACACAAAACTGCAAGGTTTTGTGACTGGGAAAAGACAATTGAGCTTAGCTACCACCGGTTAGAGTCATATATTATCTTTGAAGTTCCTATATTGTGCTTTGTTGGGAAATACTCCCTTCACACACAGAAAAGCATACAAAGTTTTAGTAAATACCTTGCTATTGTTGTTCTTTAACATAATCCTAAATTATTAATTCAGGAAATTCAAAATTCTGGTTGCTTCCTATAGTCCCTTTTCCTACCCACTTGATTCTAGCCAACTGCAAAAAGAGGTTGTGACTGTTAACATTCACAGTTAAACAACTAAGCAGGGATGGCTGTCGTGAACTGGGGATTAAAACAGTTTTTGGTTTTTGAACAGATAGCAAGAGAAACTAACAACTGCCACGCTTAGGGAAAGGCTGTTCAGAACTATTAACATATGATGCATTGTGAAAATTCACACTGCATCTCTCTTAATTACAAATGTATGTTTTTCTCTGTAACATGTTCACTTAATTCAAAGAGCAGAAACACTCTCTCTGACTCGTGAATTTGGCTGCAATAAAGAGAGCATATGAACACACGAAAGTAAAATATTACCATAAAAATTCAAAAAGTTGAAGGAGGTAAATGTCACACTGTGTATACATTGTGTATCTTGGATAAACACATTTTGAAATGGTTAAAGAAAAAATAACTACCCAAACTCATGTGTATAATAAGGGAAAAAATTCATAAAACTAAGTTAGAAAATATTGCACAGAATCCCTACCTAATGAAATGTATCCAACCTTTTTACAACTAAGTGCATGTGGAATCTTTGTAACAGATTTAATCTCTCTGTGGATCCTGATGTTTTCACAGGGCATAAGTGGGCTACTATTTCAAGTGCAAATGTCTGTATTTGAAAAGTAACTCTGATGGTTTCAGTTTAAATCATATTAACAGATTAGATTTTGGATTCTCAATGTGCATCACATTTTTTGATAAAAAGAAGTCAAGCCATCAAAATAAAAATGATAAAGGATCAGAAATTATTGTGCTTCATTTTAGGTAATATTTCCAAAACAATAATAAAACATTTTACCAATCAACCAGTTAATGACCAATGTGAGTTGTTATAAGGCATTGGGTGAAGCTGACAGAGCTCAATTTATCTAGCTAGCCATTAACTCATCAATAAAAGGGTTACTAGTCAAGAGTGTAAAAATCGTTCATATAAATCTCAGTTATGTTACTATTAAAATACTAAATTAGTTTTCTAATGTAATTTACTTTATCATTATCATAGTGTAATACCAGCAATTTATCACCAACTCTTTATTTCAGCCACTATTGGCCCAATAAACAAAAAAAAAATTGACCTGATTGCAACCCTAAATGTGGAAGATAATTTTACAATGATCTGGGTTTACCTGCACTCTACATAGCTTTTAGCCTGAGGAACTTCAGTACATAGATGTTAATTTACTAGGATTTAGAAGTCAGAAACAGAATACTTGTTACTCTCCACCGTTTTTAGGGAATATCCTCCCTATATTTAGCTGTGACAATTATTTTCCCTTGGCAAGCTATGGATGCTGACAGCCTGGTCAAAGAGGGATTTTCCAGAATCAGTGTACCCAGAGAATTCTCCCAGGCCAAAGGAATGTAAACTACTGCATCTGGTGTTTTCTTCTCTTAGATGCTTTGAAATTGGTGTTGTTCTTCAGTTAACCTACGATATTGAGGGGTGGTATTCAATCAACCAATCATGTAGCCTTTGGAGGAAGATCTACAAAAGAGTGAGTGTGTGCTAATAACAAAGCTTTTGCTTTTTGATCTTCGTGGAGTCTGCATATTCCATCTTTCTGTCTCTAGCACAACAGCGACAGCAAGCATGGATTTTGAGATGATGACCCAAAATCATGCAATTTGGAATAAGATTTATTTTTTCATAGAACCATAACGATGTCAGACGGACCACATCCGTCCACTATGTTTCTCTGGTGGTTTTGGCATGGATCTGAAACTCAAAATCAGATGTTTGGCTAAACATTACGCTAGTACAAGTGAGAAATTGCTCAAGGAACAGGAATATTCAATCAAAATCCAAGGAAATACGATTAAATCAATGCAAGAGCCACTGCCTATATTAGCCTTGAAACTGTGCAACAATGGAAATACCATTCATCTGAAAATGAGTTCAGGCTACACCTTTGCAAAGTGATGATAAATAGGTATTAGCATAAACCAATTGCCAGCAAAGATCTTTTTTTTTTATTTCTCCATGTCTTATTGTAGAGGACATACACCTCTTCACTTAATATTCATTTTGTTCGGATGGGATTCTGATTTATCTGAAATAAATGGAATGAATTTTCTATAATATTTATGTAATGAATATGAATAAAGGCAGGGAAAAGGATGGGAGGAAGAAGGTGGTTTTAACTGTATCCCGAAATGTAGCCGGTGTATCCATTTGAAATGGACTTAATAAGCACTCAAACACCATGAAGACTTTAATTAAGAAACAAGTATTAAAAAAATCAGCTAATTTCGTAATTAAATCAACATGCACTTGTAAATGGGTTACCAGTAATTTCCTTCCTGGTGTCATTGTGTCTTTTAGGTGTAATGTGTAATTTTTAATAGGCAATTACTTGATTCTTCATGACCCAGACATGGTCTTGAATGGTTAATTCAGTAATGCTATAAAAGTCATGCACACTGTTTTTTGACAAAGGTGGTGACAAAAATAGCAAATTAGATCAGAATGTTTCAGAAGATATGAGCAATTACAGATTAGAATAAGTACACAATTTCACCAGTGAGTTTAGTGACACATTTCAGACCTGAACTGCTAGAATAGAGCAGAAAATCTTTTAGGTCCTGTTCGATTTTCTGTAATATACCACCTAACGTTTCTCTGTGTTTTTTCAGATTTATGTTCTCAAGAAAACAATTATAGTAATTCATTTTGCCAAAAAAGGAAAAAATATAGTCTTATTAATCAATCAATTTGGGTAAAGCAGCTCAACAGAAAAATAAATGTAAACCAAGTCTTTCAACACACCTACTTCATGCAACAGGCTGTAATTTAACTTAGGATTTGCTCTACCCTTCAAAATACTTAAAAACAACATGTCTAAATAGAAAATTACCCCTTAAAAGGAATGTTGTCCAAATAACCACCTCACCTAAACCCTTCTCAGTGTTTAGTGGAACAAAGCTCACTGGCTAGTGGACAAGTCCTCTGTAAATGCTGACAGAGAAAGCTACCAGACTGGACATGAAACACAAGGCTTAGCACCACATGTTTGCTCAGGCTAGAACAAGATGGAGATGTTCACAAAGAATGGCTTGTCCTGCTTTTTTGAGCTGTTGTATAATTTCTCCCATGACAATCCCTTTCTTTTGGTAGCATCAAAACTGCACCATGCGGAAATTTTTTGTTTTTTTTTTTCTTTTGCTTCCCTCAAATATATAAAGTTTTATCACATCCAGAGGTATTTTTCAAACTGATAAAATAAATTACTCTAGCAGAGATGTACTGAAAAATCTAGATTAGAGATGATGATTAGTTCTAAATTAATATCACTACAGGGTACAGTTAGTTGCATTGATTCTATATTAGACAGAAGAAAGTATTTTATATACTAGTATTATAGAAATACTAAGTATATAGAATACTTTCTATATATAGAAAGTATTCTATATACCAGAAGAAAGTATTTTAAAATCTTAGGTTCCAAAAGATTTTATGAGGATTTTCAAGAAATGTAGGTGCTCTAAATGTATTTATTTTTATTCCTTTTTCCCTTCTCTTTTTTTATTTTTTTTTTTAATAAGGGTCTTTTCTTTATCCTTCTTCAGGCTGTTTATAAAGAAGTTTTCTCCTTAGCACTCATCACCTAAAAGAGGCTTCATTGAACATCCTGCCTCATTGACTTCTTTTTTCTCATCTCTTTCTGAAACCTATTGACTGTTTCTTAATTTTTCTCTCCATAAGTTATCGTTCATTTATGACTGAATGCCTTAATTTATTCCCCATATAATGTCTGCACATTACTGCTCCCTGTGATTTATGGCCTGTGTGGGCTTCTGTTGTTTAACTCCATAAACTACTTTGGAATAAAATTCCATGAAAGTAGATGTACTCCCACATGGCTAATGAAGTCAGCATGCACTGTGGACTCCTCATCATCTTGAAAACACACACACACATGTTGTCAGGCAGTGTCAGAAACTGAGTCTTTAAAATATTTCCATTTAAGTCTGTGTCACTGTTGCATTTCTATTGAAATTTATGCTTATTCTGAAAATCATTTAGCACACCCCAAAAAGCTATTCAACTTTTCCAAACTACCACAATGCAAATAAGAACTAGTAAACTTAATTCTAATGTTTTAATGTGGAATTTGGGGTTCCAGAAAATCCAAAAACCTGTTGATCGTGTGCTTTAGAAAGTATAGAATAAACACCAAAAAACCCTGAAATATTTAGACATAAAAAAGGCTTGATTAGGCAGGATTCATAAATTCTAAGTGATTTCTTTGGTCTATTTATTGAGATTCTGCAGAGTTCAAAGATTCCTCTCTCTTAACCTTGATATTGATGGAAAGCAAGGTTTTCCATTAAATTATGAAGCAGGGGCTCAGAAGCATCCTTTACTATTATCTTAATTATTACTCATTCCTTCTTCCTCCATGTACACACACTTCCACAATTTACACAACTAAAAATAACAACAGCACACTGGTGATTTATTTTCTACATCTTCTAACGTACACCTGCTTGTGGCTCATCAGCTGTCATTTACTTAGCAAAAATATAATTATGATGCTCTAATTTATATGTCAAAAAGGTTCAGTACTCCATTTGGAAAGAAGGGAGCTGAGGGAAAGGAGATGCAATGTTTGCATATCAGGGACCCACAACTTTCTGAAAAGTTAAAACACATGAAGACAAATACTGCAAAGGTTAAGGAAGCATTGGCTAATATTTATGTCTACATAGAGTTTTTCCAGGCAAAATCTACATGTATATTTAGGACTCCCAAAAATTAAATCAACCATCCAGTGTTTATGAGGACATCTTTAAAGGTTAGGTAGCTCTCAAAAAAATCAATGGGGTTTTGCCACCAGCTTCAATCACACCATCCACATGCAGTCCAAACTTCATTTTCAGGTGGCTCAGTGAACTGCACTTTTGCCTGTAGGGGTTCTGAAATAAGCTTGAAGTTTTTTTTTTCCAGGAAAATAAGCCTTCTGCAATCCTATTACCTGTGTGTGACTACTTGCTTACATGCTCAGCCAAGAAATTTCCACCAATTATTTTTGGTGAGTGGAATCGTTCTTGCTAGGGAGTTTAAATTCCAAAGATAGCACGTTATCCACATTTGCTGGAATGTCCTTGGGTAACAACTGCAACAAAAACTTGACCCTTTGCATGACAGAATCCTTGGAAAAGTTATATTCTCACCCCAAAAGCATCCTTGTCAGATCTTCATGATTTTAATATCAGGTAAGAGATGTCAATACCATGCTGGTTGAACTTGTCTTTGGTCTCCTTACTCATTGTCATATCCTAGAACTGGATTGTCCTCTTGATGTATGACAGTGCTGGAGACTCAGAAGGAGGTTATTTGTCACTCAGGCATCCACATTTATGGTTTAACGTCCAACATAAGTCCTTTCCATCTTTGGGATCACACTTGTGTTGTAGAGGTTTTCCAGCATTGTCTGGGAGCACATGTACAAGTATAGGATTCTAAAAAACAATACAGATTGTTTCTTCCCAAAAGATTTCTTAAAATTCAACAAAGTCGGTGGATCTAACTATGCTTATGTTACTGCTTTTGGGGGCTCTTTTTGGTTATTTTGGTTTTCTTTGAACTGTTACAGATCACAATGTGTATTTCCTGCAAAGGATTTCTCTGGAGATTCAGAAGTGCTTTCAGCACTCTGAGTATCACAAAACCTTTTATTTCATTCTCAGTTGATTTTGATTGTCATGAACAGCAAAAAAAGGAAATCAGAATCTGGGTATCATGGATGTTCCACCTGAACTATCTCAAAGAGACTCGTGTCTGCTGACTTGCAGGGGATGAGGAATTAGAGCAGGTCTCTGGCAGGATGTCAGCTCTTCCAGACAAATTATTATATCAAGTTGTGAAAGGTGTGGCATCCAGTGCTGCACAAGATTTAAGAAAATGAAGGTTATGCTCCTGGAGACAGAGGATGGTCTTCAGCAGCACACAGAAATTTTTTGCCTGTGACAGACCTGGGGGAGATGTTTGACTTGGAACACAAAATTAAGTTGTTGTTGTTTTCTACCTTTCTGCTAAGATTTTCTCAGAAGAACGTGAAAAATACTTGGTCCCCTGGCACCTCTTTGACTACTCCAGATTGTCAGACAAAGGAGTAGCTTAAGAGCAACTATTTATTCAGCCATGCTCTGAGGCTGGTTACAAACCTATCATGGGGTTCCTTTCCACAGTCTGGTGCAACAGACCTTCAGTGCAACAAGGACTTTGACCTGTGCTTGCTAACAGGATCATAGTGGGATTGGTCAGATGGTTTTATTTAACCTTTTTTAATGGAGCAGGAAAAAAGCGACCTGTTCTTAGAACCTAACATGGTAGCACTAATCAGGACATTGGATTTGAAATCATGGTTTCTAAAAGCAACTGATGAGTTTACAGAGCTTTGTTATCAGAGCTGTTCTCTCCTTTCTGCAGAGGACAAGCGAAATCCCAGCATGCAAAGTTTTCTGCTTGAATTTTCCACTTCAGATACCTTTGCCAGACCAGCAATCCCAATCACAATTTTTTTCTCTGCAATGGCAAAGAGCTCTGTTTATTACATCACAGGTGCCCAGTTTCCCTCTGCTTCTCTCCACAAGGAGATTAGCAGCATTTTTAACAAGAAAGGTTTTTCTCTGTACAAATCACACAAATTTGTAACTAAAGTATTTTGTAATTTAATAAACCTCTCCACCACCAATTTGGTCTTCAGCAACAAGAAAATCACCTCACCCACCACTCAGAAGGTGAAAGTTTCAATCAGAAAATGAAACTTTTTGAGAAAATCATGCAAAAAGAGACATTGCATTGCAGGTGTGGAGGAAATGCATGGCTGGTTTTGGTTGCCAACCAAAGAGAAAACTGTCCTGTGTCACTGCCTATCTCCTTCTTCATGAGCTGCCCTTCTGTCTAAGACTTAACAAGAGTTCTGAAGCCAGTGTCCCAGAGTAATAATTTCACTTTTTTTGTTGTTTTGTTTGGGTTTCTTGTTTGTCCTGTTTTGTTTTGTTTAACTGCAGCTCTCACTATGTAACAAATACCAGTGCATGTGTGTAGAAAACCAGTTGTGCCCATTTGGTAGAGTGGATGGAAAGGGACTGTCACTTTGTTCTGGAGTCAGGAGTACATAAAAACTGTGTAGTTTCTGGTCAGGAATGGTTATGTTGCATGGCCAAAATACAACATATTTATAGAGGTGTTCAGATTCCTGATACTCACCGGTTGTAGCAGAAAATAGAACACTGTTAAGAAACTAGCTTGAAATATTTTACTCTCAACTTGAACCACGAAAAACCCTAGTGAAAGACTATGTCTCTGTCACAATTTAATAAACTTTTGGCAGTTTATTAAAAAACAGTGGGTTCCATGATTGGTCTTTGTAATTATTATAGCATCTGGAAAAAACAAACTGAAATCAATGTGTATATTCCCTGGGTAGTGATGGAATGTAACACTGTCTTGCCCTCTTAATCTTCTGTCATATTCAACGAGACCTGCTGGTATCCAATAAATGTATAGGGTAAGATAAAAATATAAGGACAAGTTCAAATGAAGAAAAGATGCATTGAAACCGTAAATAGCTATGTACACAGTGATCTTTGAGCAGAAAACAGGAAAATAAAACAAAACCTTTACAAATCTGTCATCAGTTCTGGCTGGAAGACGATATAGGTTATCCTCCTATATAGGAGATATAGAACTATATATATAGTTCTGGTTGTATAGAAGACAAACTGTACTGGCTTTCCACGACAAGATTTTGGTGTGAGGGGAGAGTACAGGGATGGCTATGAGAAGTTGCTGGAAGCTTCCTCCATATCTGATGGAGCCAGTGCCAACCAGCTCCAAGGTGGACACATGGCTGGCCAAGGTTGAGCCCATCAAGGAGGGTGGTGCTGTACAGCCAAGCTGGATCCTAATGAGAATTTCTGTGCTCCTAGTGCAGCCTGAGGAGAGGTGGGGAATGCTCCAAGAGAAGTCAGAATTGCCCGTGATGGGAACAGGGGTTGCCACCTGCTCCTGGGGGTGAGGGAAACCCAGGTTCTTCTTAACAGATGCCTTGAGGATGATTAGAGTGAAAAGGCACTGAATGATTGATGTTTGTAAATATATATATATATGTATAATATCTGTAGTGTTTATTTTAGAATTTGGTTGCAATGGAAAGCAGTTGTGTAGCCATTTTGATTATTATTATCTGTAGTAATATGACAATATGAAAGCATAAAAATAAAGGGATATAGTGATGGCTACCTAGAAACAAAGACTAGAAAGGAATAAAGGAATAAAGGAGGGATTGATTGGAAAGGCCTTCAGAGGTCACACTCTGGGCTCCAGAGGCTCCTGC
>JAWWMJ010050742.1:0-13768 GCA_035047045.1 Vireo griseus
TTCTTTCTTTTTCTTTTCTTTCTTTTTCTTCAGATAAAGAAGTATACCACCAGTATTTTCAAATAGCTCTATATTAATTTTCAAATAGATCCAAAAGCTGTCAGACACTTCTGTCTAAGTCTTATGTGCTCTTGTCCCCTCCTGCTAATGTAAGAGTAATCTGCTGACATGCCTAGTGACTTTTGCAGAAAGCAGAAAATACTGAGGTGCCGAAGGTAGGGAGAAGTAGGCTTACACAGCTGCCTTTTAGAGAAGGCCACAGGAGGACCTAATGTGGAAAGAGGAAGAACAGCCAGAAGTACTGATAAAGCAGAAGAGGGAGGAGAAGTGAACGTGAGTTGAAAGATGAAAATTCACTGTTTGCTATTCAGGAAGAGAAAGAAGAAAGGAGATGACGACTAAGAGATTAGGGAGAAGAAAATGAAACAAACATCACTCAGGTTCTCTGGAGTGTGGAAGATGTTAACACTAAGGAGGAAGCAAGAAAGAGAAAAGAGGCACTGAGGAACTCCAAGGATGCATTGTGACCACAGGCTGGAGGCATGGAAGCACAGGGAATGCTGAGGGTTTACATGCATCATATATGCCAACTGCCAAAGCAAAACTAGAAAACAGCAAACTGACAAAGAGCTTAATTCCCTCCTCATTAATAGGCCAAAGCATGGGCATAAGAGAACACCTCTTATTTTCTTCGCAGTGATTTTATCAATAGTAGAGCATGACTACAGTGTTAAGTATAGATAAATTAAATTCACTTACTTGCACCCTCCAGCAGATTGCAAGTACAAAACTGCAGAGTATCTTTTTTTTTCTCTAAATGTGACAGCTAATTGAAAAAAAAAAATATTTTGTACCACTACAATTATTTTCTAATAATTTTAATAATCCTATTGTCTAGTGTCTGTCTGGGAAGGAATTAAATAGGATCTCAGAGTTAATTAGAAGGGCATGTTGCCCTTAGAAGGTTCTGGTTCCTTTTAAAAATATGGATATGTTTTATAGTCAAACTGTGAATCAGGATCATCAAGAACCATTTTCACCCAGTGAGCTATATTTTCCTAGAATCATGGGATTTTTGTCATTGACTCCCAAAGGTGAATTACAGGAATATTAGAGTGTTTAATTAACATACATGAGTTTCATAAAACAGGAATGCTGCAAGCATCATAAAGTAGCATACAAGTAATTTAAATTGATGTCCCTGCCCCTCTTCTTGCTTGTTTGAATAGCATTGTGGAAGCTCCCTAGCCAAAGGGCATAGAAGTAATACAGCAATGGAGGAAGGTGACCAGGCACTCATAGTAGGACAGTCATAGTATGGAATTGCTCCAGATAAAACATGAGTGATGAATTTACACCCAGACAGACCTCTTTCTGAGAAAGTACAGAGAGAATCATGTCTAGCACAAATTCTGGTGGTCGGTGAGGATAAATGCAACACAAACTGTCCTAGGTTACAAGGTAAGATGTAAGCAAAAGTATGTATTCTATCGCCATCTTCATAAGTTGTTAAAGCAAGTGGGGCAGTGTTCCTTATCTCCTCCATGACTCATCCCTGGTAACTCCCTCTGGGGGCTATTGCCACTAATGGACCATCAAGGTCTCACTGCATGACTCAAAAAAAATTACATCATCCCATTGTGAGATCCTCTGCCCAAGGGGAGGAACCAAGCATTCCTACCTGGATATAATTTGAGGTTTTGGAACACCAGAGCAGCCCTGCCTACTGGATTCCTAGAGGACAAGAGCTACATAATCACCTCTAGACCTTCAGAGGAAGACCAGACTTTACTACAGGATCACCTCTTTGACAGAACCACATCCACCATTTAATCAGACTGCTACTACTACCCTGACCAACACGGTGTCAGGTTGTAGTCTGACTCTGTCAGTGTAAGCCAGCGTTGTCTGCCTTTATTTTATTTTTCCTATTAAATTGTAGTTCTGACTTGGAATCTCTCAATGGTTTGCTTTCAAGCTAGTACACAAATTATATTCTTTTTTATTGAAAGATAAAGATTCATCCTTCTAATACTGGAATAGATCTTCCCATTTACCCAAAAATGTCCCAAAATGACATTTTTAGCATCCCAAAAAAGCCAAGTCTAAGTCTTATCTCATTATATAGAAGAAATGAAACTGCCAATTACCTGTGTGATTATTTTCACTTGCACTCTAACCTCAAGACAGACCTTTGTCTGTAGCTGAGCAAAACAAGCACATCTACCCCAAAGGTCATATGTAGCCCTGGCAACATTTTGTGGTTTACTTGCAAGATAAGCTCTTTTCCAGACCAGAAACCTAATAAAATCTTGTGCACACACGTGTTCTGTGGAGAAGACAGCAGCAAAAGGTACAACTGGAACTACTGGTAACTCTACAGATAAATCTGGAAAATACTTTAAAAAGTATTGTGCTAGAAAAAATACATAATTATTTAAAGAAGTTGGTGACGACAATCATGGATGCCATTTAGAAACCAGAATAAAATCCAATAGTGCATTTGGCTCTTTTCATAACCAACTGAATGCTTCTAATCAACAGCATGCGAGTGAAGCTAAACATTTCAAACCACATCACCAAAAAAATAAGGCTCTATATGCTGATGTATCCTACCCAGCAGACTGTATTTCTGCTTTATGTCCACTTCATTCATTGTCTCAACAATTTTCTTACTTGTTACCAGCTCCTTTTGCTTGTTTGCTACTTTTATTTTAAGCACTGTATTTTTAAAATCACTTGGCAACTCACATTCAGATAACTGCTCAGATTCCTTAAAGGATTTTGTTCCCATAAGAGAACTCAGTGAAACAACCAGCTGTGGAGTGCTTAACACCAAACAATTTCTGAAATATCTGGGGAGATTCCATTAGAAAACTCTGGATCTAACCAACCTTCTTAAAGAAGAGGGAGTTAACAACTTCGTGGTATCCCACCTTTCTTCTCTTCTCTTTCATATAGCTGGAGAGGAGCATGATGAATACCAAGGGCTAGCTCTACATGTCTGTTAATTTTTCTCATTAACAAATCAGAGCAGAATGGCTGTTAGGAGAAGATGAAATACAAAGTTCTGCTGTCCAATAGGTTGGTGGTCTGTCTGCCTGCAAGGCAACTAATTCATACAGCATTTACATCTTGGAAAATTAACACTTGTTGCTTTCAGTCTGCAGTTACAAACAATGCCATGTGGAGCAAACATGCAGGAAATTCTAATAGATGGCTGGCAAACTCATCTCATTGGGTCTCAGTAGTGAGGTCCACAAAACCAGTGCAGATGAGTCAGATGAAGAGCCTGCTGTATTTTCAGTATTCAATCCCATGATTTTCCACTAAAACGTGGAAGGAGACTGACTGATGAGGCCTCCAGAGCTCAGTCAGAAATGATTCCTCACTCTTCCCCAAACTCCTTCTGTGATCTTGTCTAAGTGAATTTATTCTTCCCCACCTCAGCCCTCTGTCTAGCTGTTAAACACACCTTAAGTTTCTCTTGGCAAAACAAAAGTACTGCACTTTGGTAAGATTAATCAACAACATGAATTTAAAATAGGGAGTGATTAGTCAAGGTTAGGTCTGTTATTTTTCATAATAAAATTCTGTTTTCATAATAAAGTTTTATTTTTCATAAAAGTTCTTGGAGGTTGTAATGGATCTCCAGCTGAGCATAAATAAACTCTATAATTGTTTATGAAAAATGCACCTCAATGGAACATCAACAGGAGTGGAGCCTACAGGCACCCCACAGTCCTTCATCTGCTGGTGGTATCCCAGCTAGAGAACAGCATCCCACTTTGAGTGCATGTCAGGGGAGGCAAACCACTAGGAAGACTTCTGAAAAAGATGAGAGGGAGACCAGAATGGCGGAGACACAAGAAAAGCCTGAATTAAATGCTGTCATCTAGCCAGAAAGAAAAATGAGACTGAGGAAAGAAAATAACAATGTTCAAGGCTGCTGCAAGATGGAGCAATCTGTTTTACAATATTTGTGGTGCCAAGGGAAAGAAAGAAAGAACTTCAACTGCAGCAAGAGAAATTTATATTACATGTGGATTTAAATTAAACGCAAAAGAAGTTTCCTGACAGGAAGTGGAGAACACACTAGTTAAATCATCCTGCGAAGTTGGGAAGCCCATCCTGGGGGCCTTCAAGAAAGATTTGGACAGACATGTTCCAGGAATAAAATGGGGATAATTAATTTTGCCATGGGGCAGTCATGGCACAGACAGCGTCCTAGAACTCACAGTTTAGTCCAATCCCATATAACACTCCAGGAAAGAGATTGAAAAGTCTCTTCGATGGTCATTCTGAAACTGGCTTCCTAAAAGTCCACTGCACTGTTACTCCTCAGCACTCTCAGCGAAAAGCAGGTTTTTTGAGGCACTTTAAATGCCCCTGCAGCACTCCTCCGAGGCTTCTTTGCTACCTCTTCTGCCCCAGTTTTCAGGCTTCTTTGTACATGCCATGCCCCACAGTTGGGCGCCATCTGTTGCGGTGCCCCTGCCCTTTATAACCCCGTTGCCATCAACAAGGGCTGGGAGCAACATACCCCTGGGTTCAGGAAAAGGGGGGTGGTGTACAGTAGCCTTACCGGGGCTTCTGGAGAGAAGTCTTTAGGTAGCATATCAGCTAACAGCAGTACACAGGCAGCAAAATATATGCACTAGGAAATAATAAGGTTTAACTAATGTTTCATTTGTTATTGCCTCAGATATACCCTTATGCCTCAGACAAGCCCTTATGTCTAGCAGCAAAGGATGGTATTCACTTACATGAGTGATACAAAATGTCAGTGCCTACAAATGAAATATTAGAGCCTACCTCTGCTTCGGTGTAAATCTGATTTAGGGGAATCAAATCCCATTAGATTTCAAAAATTGACACACCACACAGATTTCCTAAATAATGCAATTTGACCCAGTGTTCCATCACTGGATGAAAAACAATAAGCAAATAATGTGCCAGCTACATAAATATTTCCCAGATATTAAGCTGGTCTATGTATATTAAGCTACATTCCCACATAATGTAGAAAAGCTTACAAATTATTGGGTTTTTCTAATTTATATCAATATATTTGGTATTTTTAAGCTTGGCTACCAAATACATTATTAGTTCATCTTCCATTAAGAAAAATAATTTTTTTCCTATTTATGCTAGGATGATTTTTTGCCTTTTCTTTTATACCCCTCTTACATACCCTTTTATATAGTTTGTATATATTCTTAGTGTTTTTACCCTACATACTTGTAA
Organism: Vireo griseus; assembly: GCA_035047045.1. Lineage (NCBI taxonomy): Eukaryota > Metazoa > Chordata > Aves > Passeriformes > Vireonidae > Vireo > Vireo griseus. Next base: position 5,248 of record JAWWMJ010050742.1, read on the forward strand.
TTTTCCAAGTTTGATAACTTAGCTGAGACCCACTGCACTTATAGGCCAGAACATCAAAAGTCCTGGAAGCCCTAGACACCAAAGTCCTCTCCTGTACACATTTTAGTAAACTAAGATAGGCCCATCCAGGGGGAAGGTTCCTCAGAACAGGGGGCTCACTTGAGCCTCTCATTGGGGAATCTTTGATAGATATGCTAATTTGCAAGGCCTATAATTGTGTGCATTTTGGTGTGTGGAGGTGGCATGTGCATTTCAGGGCATTCCACCTAGACAAAGTGCTGTACTCAAGGATCCTTAAATAAATACTGAGGTAAAAACCCCTTTTCCCCATAAACCATGTTTTGGTTTTAATTTTAAGACCAGGGAAAGGCAACACTATAACAAGAAACTGTTCCTACAATAAGGAACTCTTGACACATTGCTTTAAATAATTTATTCTCTTCAGTATTATTTAATACACTAAAATTCAGAAGGCAAATCACAATTAAATAGCAATTTTACATAATTCCAAGAGGAAAGAACAGATTAGATGTATTGGGTCTGGCTGAGATGGAGTTAATTTCCCCATAGCAGCATTCACAGTGCTGTGCTTTGCACTGGGCTGGCACAGCATAAGCACTGTCTCAACATTTCCCGCCTCCAGCAAGGGACTGAGGTTGGCAAGATCTTGGGAAGGATCACAGCTGGGGCAACTGACCTAAATTGACAAAAGGAATGTTCTACACCATATGACATCAGCTCAGATATAAAAGCTAAGAAAAGGAGGAGAAGAGGGGGGGTGGGGGGTGAGGGGGCGTTCATTGTTTACAATGTTTGCCTTCCAGAGTGACAGGTATGCATGTTGAAACCCTGCTTCCTGGGAAATGTCTAAACATTGCCTGCAGATGGGAAGTAGGGAATAAAATCCTATTTTTTTCCCTCTTTGTTTGTGCTCATGCAACCTTTTGCTTTTGCTCTAGGAAACTGTCTTATCTCAACCTATGAGTTGTTCTTCATCTTATTTTCTCTCCCCTGTCCAGCTGAGAAGGGGGAGTAATAGAGCAGCTTGGTGGGCACCTGGCATCCAGCCAAGGTCAACCCACCACATTAGGTAAGTTAAATATATTTAATTCAGGCTAAGATACAATAAAACCCAAGGAAGACTTGGGAAATCTCAGAGCCCGTTGAGAATTGTTCATCTATGGAAGAGTAATAACATACCAGAAAACTGTAGAAGAGTGTAAATGGTGATTACTCTTACAGAGGAGTAAAAAACACAGTATCTGTGAATTTGCAGGCCTGACAACAACAACAACAAAGGCACATATAATTAAATAATCTATTTATAAGAACTGAAAAAAAAAAGAGCTTCATGAGTGGCAGTCAGTGTGGACCCATGCTACGGGCAAATAATGTCAAACTACTCGGTTCCCATCTATGATATGGTATCAGGACTTGGAGTATGCAAAAGAGTTTATATCTGATAGTTTTCCTTTAGTAAAGTTTTTCATATTTTCTTATAATCACACCAATCACCCACATCCTACATTAAAATGTAGTAGGTCAGTTAAAAAACTGGTAGGAAAAGACATTATTTATTAACATTTAATGTAAATGGAAGTGAATATTCTGCCATGGATTACCATAGGATTTCTACTATGACTATGTGACCAGAAACAGGTAGTCAAGAGTTGCAAGAGTGGAAGAATGAGGTTATTAATTGATGAAAAACGTGAAGATACAGAGAGACAACTGAGAAGTTGGAAGGTATCTGTAACGAAGAGGATGCTCTTCCATAAGGACAAGTGCAAGGTGCCACAAGTACATCAGAATAAGGTACTTGTAATGTACTAATAATCAGCTTTACAAATACCAACCAGGGAACTAAAGGCCAGATAAAGGGATGCAGTAATGTTGTCAGCCTGAGTCAGGAGATCATCACCTCGACTAGATGCACATATACACTGTTGAGCTAGAGTGGGAGGTGTCACTTCCACAAGATTCGGATGAAGCTCAATACCTAATTTCAGGGTGCTGCATTTCAGGAGACAAAAGGAGCTGTTGGAACTGGATGAAAGTTGGATGAAAATCAGGATGTAACTTGGCGTGCGTAGCTTGTAGATGAGAGTGCAGGGGATAGGCAGAATACTAAGTATAAGGATGTTGCAGAAGGAAAAGGAAATCTCTTCTCAAGATGTGTCACGAGCAAAAGTAATGGGGGTTACACTTCATCACAGGAGATGAGGATTCACCACAGGAGATGAGGATTCATCACAGGAGATTCAACCATTCAGAAAATTAAGAAAAAAATTTCATTTCTGTGATAGTACAAGTCAACAATACACCAGACTACAGTGTTTTCATCCTTGCAGATGTCTAATAATAGGTGGGAAAATATCTGTGAGGACTCATAAATATGGACTGTCTGGCTTGCTTTGGGGAAGAAATTACAGGATTTTTCAAGATCCAGTTTAGCCCTATGCTTCTTCAGTATTCAACACTTAAACAAAACCCCCCAAAAAATTATAAGACAAGAACTCAGAACTTCCAGTTCTACAAATCTCTAGTTAGGGGTGATATAATTCACTCATAGTTAGTCACCTTGTATAGTGAAGGCCTGGTTACTACAAGGAACAAAATAGGGAGAAACAAAATTGTGCTGGCTTTGGCTGGGGTAGTTAAATGTTTTTGCAGTGGCTAGTATGAGGCTGGGGTTTGGATTTGTTCTGAACACCGGGTTGATAATATAGAGCTTTTTTTTTTACTGCTGAGCAGGGATTATACAGAGCCTTCTCTGCTTTTCATACGGCCACGCTGGCAAAGGAGTTGGGGTTGCAGGGAAGGGTGGGAGGAGACACAGCCAGGACAGGTGACCCAATCTGACCGAAGGACCATGGGACGTCATGCTCAGTATAAGAAGTGGAGGAAAGAGGGAGGAAGGGGAGGAACTCCTGCGTGCCCTTGGAGAGCAGTGAATTAATTCCTTGCTTTGTTTGTGTGTGCAGCTTTTGCTTTCCCAGTTAGACTGTCTTTATCTCAATCCGCAAGTTTTCCACCTTTCACCCTTCCCATTCTCTCCCTGATCCTGCTGTTGGGGTAACGAGTGAGCAATTGCGTAGGGCTGGGTTCTGGCTGGGGTCCAACAACACCAAAAATCCAGGAAGCCATTTCTCTGCAGGGCAGTAACATTTTTCTGTTACAGGAGTAAGGCACCACAAAAAGTCTCCAGAAGAATAAAAAGCCTGCACATCAGCCTCCTGGATTCCTGGCGACAGCCCAAACTGCACCACTCTTCAAATATGTCCTACCTCAATTCTCCAAAATGATCTTCTAAAGAGACAGGTCTGGCTTGCCCTGACTCCAGTGGCACATTTTGATGGCTGATGGTAAACCAGAGTGGGGCTTGCTATAAGAAGCAACAAAAACAATTTCTGTGACTGGTTAGCAAAACCAGTTAACACTGGGGAGCAAGCAGAAGGCATTAAGCAATCTCCTTCAGTTATCTTTTAGGACAAATACAGCTGGAAAAGGTGTTTGAAGGTGCCTTTCCCTCCAGCTATGGACTATTCACCAACAGTGCCGTTACTGGGTTCCTGAGGTCTTAACACTGAGGACAGTGTCCTGGCTGAGAAGTGGGAAGTGAGCCTCCACCCAGACCACAAGCAGCAGAAGGAAAGACATCTAACTTCTTCAGCAAACTAGCTCTGGGAAAAGGAAAGAAAAAAAAATAAATAAAAAAAAAAGAAAAGAGAAAGAAACCCAGCAATACGAAGAAGGCAGGAAAGGAATCCTGAAAGTCAGGAGAGACCAGGAGAGAGCAGGACAGGCAAGAACAACGACCAGAGAGAGACATGACAGCAAGGTAACACAAAATGAAAGGGCATTGGTAAGACTAACAATGTGTTTTTACTAAAGCTGTTAATTCACTCTTCGTGTCTCCTACTCAAGTCATCCATCACAACATAAACTAAATAGACCCCAGAGTACTCACCACTGTAAATGAGACCTCTGTACATGGAGCAGCTCTGCTGTGGCAAGCTGGCATCCTCAGAGGGAAAAACCTCAGCTGCAAAAATAAACAAATCAGGTACCACAACCCTCCTCCCTACACTTTTTCCAAAAAAAAGTGTCCTATTAAGTTTTAACCCCCTCTTGCTTGTTAAATAAACTTGGTATTTTATCTTAAAGCACAAACAATCAGTATGGTCTTGAAGCACTGAAATTGTTACTGTATTTTACTGAATGGCATAAAGCTTTACTGAGGGCCAAATCTGGGCTCAAATTTTAGTAATTTTTCCTCCATATCAGAGAGGGCACAAGGCAACCTCCAACTCCCACTGTCAAATTTATCAAGCAAATATCCATAGACCTAAAATGTTCTCAGTGCCATAAATCCCCACGTTTTTCAGTCCCTCCTGCAGTCTTCCAACAACACTTTGCAGTTATGTCTTCATCATGTCCGTTGCCGCAACCCTGGCTTTAGAGGTAAAGTGATCAGCAAATTTTCTGTGGTGTGTGGGGCACTGTGAGACATGGGAAAAAAGTCTGATGGTTTACACAGATGTAACATTGTTTAGTGGTTCACAGATATTGGGATCTAACAGGTGTCTCAATTTGATGCCTGTGTACTACTATTCCTCGCTTGAGCAGACAACTAGCATTCAGAATGTGGTGAAGAAACTTTGGTTTATGACTTAAAATAATTTTCAAACTAGATTTATTTTTAAATTAGAAAGGGTGAAGCATATGTAGCTCCTACTTTGTATAAACTGACAATATTCTATAAGATTCTTCCTTTTTTAAAATTTAAAATTATTTAAACTTTAGGGTAGTTTTTAGAGATGTTTTTACAATAGCCTGCATAAAATTTAATTCAGTAATTTTTAATTACTGAATCAAAATTAATTGCAGGCCTTTTGTCAGAACTATCTAAATCAGTGCACAAACACCTATTCTAAATTTTAACAGCATTACAATAAAAAGATACGGAAATTGCAACATATGATTTAAAGAAGAAAAAATATCACTAAGAAAAAGTAAAAAAGGCTTCTGTTAGCTATGGCTGCCCTAGTGTACTAGTTTGAAAGCAAACCAGTGAGAGATTCCAAGTCAGAATTACAGTTTAATAGAAAAATAAAGGCAATTATACAGAAACACTGGCTTAAACTGACGGTCAGGATACAACCTGACACCCTGTCAGTCAGGTTGGTGGTAGCAGTCTGATTAAATGATGGCTGCAGTCCTGTTCAGTGATGGATGTGGTTCTGTTGGAGTGGTGATCCTGTAGAAGGGTCTGGTCTTCCTCTGAAGGTCCAGTGGTAGTTATGCAGCTCTTGTCCTCTAGGAATCCAGTACGTAAGGGCTGCCTGTGGTGTTCCAAACCTCAAATTATATCCAGGTGGGAATGCTTGGTTCTTCCCCTTGGCTGAGCATCTCACAATGGGATGATGTAAGTTTTTTTGAGTCATGCAGTGAGACCTTGATGGCCCATTAGTGGCAATAGCCCCCGGAGGGAGTTATCAGGGATGTGTCATGGAAGAGGTAAAGAACTTTGCCCCACCTGCTTTAACAGCTTATGAAGATGGTGATAGAATACATCTTTTTGCCCACATCTTACATTATAACCTAAGACACCTAGTAATACTATTTTATGGTACATGTTAAACACACAGTCCCTGATGTTAAATGCCATCGTTAGAGTATGGTGGGTACCACTGTAGATATGCATAGAAATATGCAAATGTAAATTCTGAAGAAATACATAGATTGGCAAAACCAATACAGACTATCTTCCCAGACAGAATATTAGTAGTGTTCTTCCTTAGGACCAGGAAATGTTACAGAACAGGTAAATTGCAAAGTTTCTCAATTTGTATGAGGCCGTAGAGTTACCTACTTCAAAGGGTGCTGCATAAGACATTATTTAAGGGATCTACACAAGAAGTTTTAAAGTTGCAATACTATGGAAAGGAAAAAGGAAGATAGCCCCACTGGAGTTCAAACTGACTAAACTTCTGGGAGCTGGGAGCATTACTAAAAGGATGAAATTCTGTCTCCACTTAAGTTAGGGGTAATATATCAGGTAACATGGCATCTAATCCTATCTGTAATTAGGAGGTTACTTTTCTTACCTCTGAGAATCCTGGAGCAGATTGTTAACAAAGAGCATGTTGGATCCAAATTAATTTGCAAACTCCAGCAACTTTCTTGAGACTAACCTAGCATTGGGCCTTTCCATTCCTGTCATGTCACACAGCTTGCTTTGGCTATTTTCGGTTTCATGAGCTTAATTGGAAATCGGAAATAAGCTTTTTCTCCTGTGCTTTTCTTTGTTTTGTTATTCCTTCAGGTGATGAGGATATCTTTGTTAGTGCTTGCCTTAGGGATTAAAAACGTCACCTGCATGTGGCTGTAAATAATCACATTCTGCTGAATGTTTATTAAAGTAGAAATTGCTTTCATTTCCCAAAATGCACAGTGCAGACACCATCTACTGTATAAAATTATTTTAAAATAAAAATAAGTACAGTCATAGACCTTTTTGACAGGAAAAGTTCTGCTTAATCTTTGGTTCTCCACATGGTAGTTATAGAAACAAACAACTTGGTATTGTAGGGACTTATATTACTGAATAATTGCACGTACTTTAAGTATCCTTTGCCAATAGTTTACAAATAAATGTAGCATTTGGCATGCTCAAGAAGCTGCATATATAAATGCTCCATTCATTTGATTAAATGTTGACCTTAGGCAGGAACAAGTATCAAGATACAAACTTACTACATTTAGGGAGAACACTCAGTAAATCTTACTATGTTGTTCTTTCTAATACACAGATTGAAGAACATCAGGAGCCAATGCCTCCTTCTGCACATTGGTGTAAATTCATTGATTGATGAAACCTGACCAGAGTTCTGTAGTGCTTGCACACCATCTCCCTCTCAGTGACCCTGCATCCCAGCAGCAGCCTGAGGCCCTCCAGTCAAAGATGTTATCTGGCTTATAGAAGAATGCCAAATGCCTTGAGTGCATGTAGACTTATGGTCCCATAAAATCCTTTGCTATTTAGAGCAAACATGTCATGTTGTACAGTCTGCAAGCAGAAGCCAGATGCCTTACAATCACCAGGACTAAATGGAGTTTCCCTTGCCTGACTCTGCCCCTCAAAGGTGAATGGTGCTGGTTTGTTTATCTAGCTCTTTGTTCAATCAGTGGCACTATAACTGACAAAGCCTATGTTTGGGTTTGACAGTATAACAGTGTTAGTGCCATACTGTATTGTACCATGGCCAACCAAGCTTGGTCACATGAGTGTTGTCACATAGTAAGTGGAGAACAACTCTTATGGACTGCATCCCTGGGCAGGAATTAGCTGAAAAGCCATGTGTATGTGAACATTTGTCTTCCAATGAGAAAATTAGTGACATTTGGCAAATGCAGCAACATTGCCTTGAGTCAACAGTAGCACACTACAATTACCATCAAGTGAGAAACTAGATGTGAAAAAATTATACATGTGTTCTTATCTCCTGAAAACCTGGGGTAGAGTGTGTCTTCCTCCCATTATCCCAAGAGGGAAACAAGTATTCATGACTAGGTTCACTGTGCAGTCCTCAAAACATGGTGTGGTTATAGCCAGTAAATACCTGCAATTTACACTACAGAAAAGCCTGTTTTAACTCAGAGTGATCTGTGTAGGGAAAGGAGAGCCTTGGTACTTTCAGGGGCTTTCAGACAAAGATATGGGAAAAGGAATAACAGTTCTTTACTAGTGTATATATATATAACAAGACAACCAACAACACCGACAGCAACAACAGACAGAGCAGGCCCCAGTGCAGCCTCTCTCGGCTCTCAGGCCCTTTCCCCTGTGGTGCAGTGACGCTGACGGCCGGCAGGGGGCGCTGGCGGCTCCCGGTGAGCAGGGCGGGTGCGATGGTTCCCCCGCGCCTGCAGGGGGCGCTGCGGAGCAAGCGTGAGGACCACACCGTAAGGGCAGACAGGCTGAATGGCCAAAATGGGCTGCAGCAGGAACTTCGGAGCAGCGGCTGGCAAGAGGTAGCAGAAACTCCACAGTTGTAGCTGGAACAGCAGGGCATCCCAGCAGCGATGTTTATTGTTTTTTACCTTTTTTCTTTTATGTATTCTCTGTATTCTTTACACATATATTTGGAGCTCTGTAGTCTATTATTGTATTCTAGCTAGTTTTCCCAGTACTTTTCCATGCCCTTTTGCTAGGCAGAAAGATGAAACAAATTCCATAGCTCCAAGCCCTGGTGGGTACAAGGACCATATCCTATCTTAATTTTTCCTGGGAACCAAGGCCAAAACCAGCCCTTCTAGAAACAAAGTACAGCTAGTACCAAGGTGAGGGGACTCCGGAGAAGGGGCTTGACCTGGGGGGAATTGCATCACCACTTATCTTCCTAATTGGGTCCTTTCAATCAATTATGATTAATTAATTTACTGAGAGGAATGACAGGATTTGTCTTTACAAACAAACTGTGGGTCTGCTGGTAGACAAAATCAGCACTGAGAGATA
>JAWWMJ010050743.1:0-13715 GCA_035047045.1 Vireo griseus
TCCCCTTCCCCTTCCTCTTCCTTTTCCTCTTCCTCTTCCTCCTCCTTCCCAAAATCCTTCCAGAGCACAACTCAAGGGCTAATTCCAAGAATTCCCAACTCCCTTCTTCACCAGCGTCTCAGAGCAGCTCCAGGTCCCTCAGACCTTCTGCTCCCTTCTCCGTTTTCCTCCCGGACAAACTTTCCGAGCTCTGGCCTTAAAACCACTGCCCGACCTCCCCCAGGGCTGGGATTCAATCCCAAGGGAATTTTATTTTTGGGGAGGGAGGGAGAAAAAAGGATTTTGGAATCACCTCCAGGAACTTTGGCTGCTATGGAAAAGCTCCCGTGGTGCTTCCCAGGTTTTTGGGAGCATCCTCCTTCTCCACCGATGAGGTTTTGTTTTTTTAGGGAAAAAAAGAGTGGAAATCTGATTTTTTGGGGTTTTTTTTGGGGAGGAGCCAAAGGTTGGATTGGCTTGGTGGGGTTTTTTTTGGGATGGAATTCGCTGCTCCTGAAGGGGAAGGATCCCAAATCCATGGAGGCTTCCCAGCGGTGTTGGAGCAATCCTGGATCCATAACCCCGAGGAGCTCCCGGGAGAGTTTAACAAGGTCCTTAATTAACGATGATCCCACAGAATTCCCGTCGAGATCCAAAAAAAAAACCCCACCCTTTTTTTTGCCTTCTCCTGGATAAATATATATATTTTTGTTTTTTTTAAACTCACAAATACCTCACGGATCAATTTGGATTTTTTAATTCCCATTTTTTTTCCGGGGTTGGAAGCGTCGGATTTTGTTCCCGGGAGGCATTTTTGGGATCGGAATTTGGGGTCGGATTTTGGGGTCGGATTTTGTCCTAAGCACTAAAAAAAAGGAGAAATTTGGAGCCAGGAGGGAGGGAGGGAGGGAGGGAGGAGAAGCTTCCCCAGTAAGCACCAGTAGCAAAATGTGGGGGATCCATCCCAATCCCCAATTTTTGGGGGAATTTTTTTGGGGAGAATCTTTTTTCCGAGGGGGTTGGAATTTCAACCTCCTCCTGCTGCTCCCAGAATTTTCCAGCCTTTTTGGGGCTGAAGGATCTGAATTTCACCCTCTCAATCCTTCAGCTCTGTCGGCGCCACTACCATCAGGAGCCCAATTTTTGGGGCACTTTCCTATAAAAAAACCAACACAAAAAAATAAAGGAAAAAAAGGATCTGCCTGGGGTTGGGAATTTTCCATTTGGGGAATTTCGGGAGATTAAAAAAAATCCTCCTTTTTTAAAATTTTTATTGGGGGGGTTCCAGTTTTTCAGGGTTGGGTTTGGATCTTTCGTTTTCGCCGCAGAGCCGAGACCTTTTGTGCATGCGTGTAGAAAGTTGTAAAATGTCAAATTAATGGTTTTTAATTAATATATATATATATTAAAAAAAAAAAAAAAAAGGAAAAAAGCTCGGATTTTTCAGCGGTTTTTTTTTTTTTTTTTTTTTTCCCGGTGGATCGCAGCGTTCCGGCCGTGGTAGGAATTTTTTCCGTTGGTGTTTGGTTGTTTTTGGTTATTTTTTTTTAAATAGTTTTGTTTTTTTTTTAAATAGAAGAACTAAAATTGTACTTTTTTTTTTTTTAAATAAAATAAACCCATTTTTGGCGCTTTTATTTTTTTTTGTTTTAAAGGTTTTGGTCCCAGGGGGTTGCGGGGTCGAGAGTTTGGGGTTTGTGGGGTCAAGGATTTGTGGTCTATGGGGTCAAGGATTTGGGATTTATGGGATGAGGATTTGGGCTCTTTGCCGCTACAATTTAAGGCTCTACAGGGCCCAAAATTTTGGGATCTATGAGCCAAAACCTTGGGATTTTGGGAGGGCTGAAGATTTGGGCTCCTCCTTTTTGTGGCGTTATTCCACCCTTCTAGGTTTTTTTTTTCCCATCCACCCACCCCTGCACCCCAAATCCCCCAGAACCACCCCAAAACTCATGAGGGAGGAGGAAAAAAATGACAGAGGGAGCTGCACAGAGAAATTCCAAGGGGTTTGGGGGTTTTTTTGGGTTAACAATCTCACTTTATTGTGCTCCTCACGCGGGTGGGATGAGGGGATGGTCTGGAACTCAGGAGTCACCCAAGGGCGAGTCCGGCTGGGGAGGAGGAAAATCGGGAGTTGGGAGGGGCTGGAATTGTCCCTTTATCCCAAGAATTGTCCCTTTATCCCAGGAATTGTTCCTTTATATCAGGAATTTCCTCTTTATCCCAGAAATTTCCTCTTTATCCCAGAAATTTCCTCTTTATCCCAAGATTTAACTCTTTATCCCAAGAATTGTTCCTTTATCCCAGAAATTGTCCTTTTATCCCAATAATTGTCCCTTTATCCCAGAAATTGTCCCTTTATCCCAAGAATTTCCTCTTTACCCCAAGAATTGTCCCTTTATCCCAAAAATTGTCCCTTTATCCCAGGAATTCCCTTTCTCCAGGCAGTACCGGGGACTGGGATGGTTCCGGGGGGCCCAAGGGGGTCTCGCTCAGGTCCGGCCTTGGGGAGGTCTCAGGATCTTCCCTTTCCCTCTGGAAAAGAGGCAGGAATTCCATGGAGCATCCTGGGAGTTGGTCCGGGCTTGAGACTCGGCTTTGAGCCTTCCTAGACTCGGCTTTGAGCCCTCCTAGACCCAACTTTGAGCCCTCCTAGACCCAACTTTGAGCCCTCCTAGACCCAGTTTTGAGCCCTCCTAGACCCAGTTTTGAGCCCTCCCAGTGTCCAGAGCTCTCCTAAACCCAGCTTTGAGCTCTCCTAAACCCGACTTTGAGCCTTCCTAGACCAGGCTTTGACCCTTCCCAATCCCCAGGAGAGTTTTCCCGTCCCAGGCTCACCTGTGGGAATTTTGGGATGAGGTCATGGATGGGAGGCTGGACCAGAGCTCCCAAATCTGCAGGGGAAGGTTTGGGATGAGGGCGCTGGGAATTCTTGGGATTTTGGGATTTTGGGATGGTTTGGGATTGGGACGAGCTTTAGGATCATCCCAATTCCAGGAATTTCCAGGAAATTCCCTGGAATTTCCAGGGACTCGGAATCCATGGGATAAACCTGAACCAGGATCCTGGATTTATCCCAGATTCATCCCAGATTTATCCCAGATTTATCCCGGATTTATCCCAGATTTATCCCGAAAATCCAAAAAAATCCCAGCCCTGGGGAATCCTGGAAAGGCTTGGGGTGGGAGGGCCTTGATGTCACCCCTGGGTGTCCCCAATCCTTTGGGAATGTCACCCAGGGGTGACCTCGACGCCTTCGGCCACACCCCAGAAGAAGAAAATATCGCAATAAAATAAAATATAATATATATAATAAAATATTATATTATATAATATCCCAAGAAAAAAAAATCCCAATTAAAACAAAATTTATATAATTTATAATATATTATATAATATATTATTTACAATTATATAAATTATATAATAAATTACAAAATGAAATATCCCAGTAAAAAAAAAACCAAATTAAAAAAATATATATAATAAATAATATAATATGTAATAAATGATGTAATATATAATTTGTAATTATATGAACTATATCATTATAACAAATTATAAAATAAAATATCCCAGTAAAAAAACACCCCTATTATAAATATATATATAATATGTAATAAATAATATAATGTATAATTTATAATTATATAAACTATATAATATAGAACAAATTATAAAATAAGAGATGCCAGTAAAAAAAAAACTCAGTAGAATAAAATAATTTTAAAAATTTTTTAAATTTAAAAATTAATTTAAAAATTAATTTTTAAAATTAAAATTAAATTAAATTAATTTTTAAAAAAATGAAAAATAATACCCCAATATAACAAAATATCCCAATAAAATAAAATACCCCATTAAAAAAAAATACCCCAATGAAATAAAATACCCCGAAATAAACCCAAATATCCCAGTAAAACCAGCATTCCCAGTCAAACCAGTATTCCCAGTCAAACCAGTAGCCCCAGTACAACCCCAACCCCACAGGGCTCACCCGAGGAGTCGCTGCCGCTCGCTGCCAGGTCCTGGATCCCTGTGACCAGGAAAGACCCAAAACTTGGATTTTTCCACCCAAAATCCCCTTCGGAAAATCCCAAAATGGAGCTGCCGAGCCTCAGTTTGGGTTTAGAGTGGGGAAAAAAATATAAAAACAAACCCAAAACCCCAAAATTTGGTGTAAATGAGAGAAGGAAAGAGCAGAGGTGACCCCAGGAGAGACAAATTTGAGCTCAGATGGGAAATTTGGGATGAATTTGCCAATTTTAGGGCCAGGTCTAAGGAGAGTCCCCTGGGCCTGAGCTGTGACCAAAGGGGGCTTTTTTTGGGGTCAGGATTTGGGATTTATAGGGTCAAGGATTTGGGGTCTATAGGGTCAAGGATTTGGGATTTATAGGGTCGAGGATTTGGGGTCTGTGGGGTCAAGGATTTGGGATTTATGGGGTCAAGGATTTGGGATTTATAAGGTCAAGGATTTGGGGTCTATGGGGTCAAGAATTTGGGATTTATGGGGTCAAGGATTTGGGATTTATGGGTCAAGGATTTGGAGTCTGTAGGATCAAGGATTTGGGATTTATAGGGTCAAGGATTTGGGATTTATGGGGCGAGGATTTGGACTCTTTGCCCCTACAATTTAGGGCTCTACAGGGCCCGAAATTTTGGGATCTATGAGCCAAAACCTTGGGATTTTGGGAGGGCTGAGAATTTAGGTTCCTCCCACACTGGCCCTGACCCCCCCCTTAGGGACCTCCCCCCCCCACACACACAGTTGGTGACATTTTGGGGTCACTCCTGGAGGTTTTGGGGCCTGACCTTTGCCCTTGGTCCTGTGGTAGGTGACGAGGAGCACGAGCAGAGCCAGCACCACGAAGAGGACAGGGGACCAGTACCGGGCTGGGACACCTGAGGAGGTTCCTGGGGGGGAAAATGGGGACAGGGGGGTGACACTGGGGGAGGTTGGGACCTTCTGGGGTGGTGGCACATCCCCCAGAGAGGTGACACATCCCCAGAGTGGTGACACATCCCCAGAATGGTGACACGTCCCCCAGAGAGGTCACAAGTCCCCCAGAGTGGTGACACTTTCCCAGAAAGGTGACACATCTCTCAAGAGGGTGACAAAGTCCCCCAGGGTGGTGACGTGTCCCCAGGAGCAGTGACACATCCCTCAGAGAGGTGACACCTCCCCCAGAGAGGTGACAAGTCTCCCAGAATGACAGCAGGTCCCCCAGCGTGGTGGCACTTCCCAGAGTGGTGGGACGTCCCCCAGGGGGGTGACAAAGTCCCCCAGGACAGTGACAAAGTCCCCCAGCATGGTGGCACATCCCAGAGTGGTGGCACGTCCCCCAGGAGGGTTACAAAGTCTCCCAGGACGGTGACAGGTCCAGTGACACCTCCCTCCCATAGAACTCACGGGTTCGGTTCTCCGCCGCTGTCACCACCAGGTCACCGCTCCCAGGAGGCCTCGTGGTGTCCCCTGGCCTCATTGTCACCGTTGCTGTCACCCCGTCCCCGGTGGCTGCCGTGGGGTGTCCCGGTGGCTCCAGGGGACCTCGTGTCCCTTCTGGGACCTTCTCGGTGACGTTCCTGTTGCTCGGCTCCTCTTCTTGGACGTCGAGAGCTGGGAATGGGATTTGTCCGTTCCTGCCGATTCTCCCCCCAAAAATCAGGGGTCAGGAACGGGAATGTCCCCTCGGGGGGACGTGGGGCAGAGTTTTGGGGACATCACCAGAGGGCGAAGGAGCAGAAGGGGCCCCAAAAGGAAATTTTGGAGAAGAGGGGAGGGAAGGAAAATCCTGGGAATTCCAATCCTGGTCTCCAAGTGCAGGGTTGGGATCCGGGAATGGCTGGAGGGATTTGGGATCAGAATCGGGGAAATTCTGCCCCCCAAGTCCCAGGAATTCCAATCCCGGTCTCCAGGAGCGGGGTCAGGATCCGGGAGCGGCTGGAGGGATTTGGGATCAAAACTGGGATATTCTGCTCCCCCCCCGAGAGTTTTAGGGAATGGTCCCAGCCCCGAAAGCTCCAGGAAGGTTTATTGGGAATTTGGGGGAGGATTTTGGGATGTCCTGAGCTGGATTTGGGGTGGGATTGGATGATCTGAGTGGTTTTTGTTTTCCCCCCAGCTCAGGATGTCCTGGAGGTCTCTGCACGGAGCTGAACTCGAGCGGAGTGTTGGCGCCACATCCTGTGGGGTTCGCACCTCGCCCTCGAAAATAAATTTAAAAAAACCAAAAAAAAATTCCATCACGTTCTCAAGGGGGGGAAAGCAGAGCTGGGGCTGCACCTGGGAGGTTTTGGGGTTTTTAAAACACCCCAAAATATTTCCCCAATTCAGGGCGTGGGAGTGTGGGAAATTAGGTCCGAGTCCCATTCGTGGCCCTCGCGCCGAGATCAAAACCAACAAAACCAACCGAAAATGGTTAAAAAAGCCTCTCCGGATGCAGATTTGGGGCACCAAGAATGCTCAGAAAACTTACAAACCCTCCTGGGAACACAAACCGGGCTCAACAAAGCCGGGCTCAAACCTGAGCTTAACTCCCAAAGAGGAGCACCCTAAAGGGACCTCCCTGAGCTGTCCCCGCTGCCTTCAGCCCCTTCCTCCTCCTCCTCCTCCTCCTGGCTCCAGCCCCACACCCCAGGGCTCCCCCAGCCCCACTCACCGGCCCCGGAGCAGAGCAGGGCGAGGCAGAACCCCCAGGAGCCCCCCGGCCCCATGGCTCTCTGCCCCACCCTCCTCCGTTCCTCCTCCTGGGCCACCTCTTCCTTCCTCTTTCAGATCTCAGGAAGCTTCGGTTGGGGCACAAAGGTGTTGAAATTTGGGGGAGGAACGGGTAAAGATCATCCCGCGGAGTCATTTCTCCACCCCCTGGAGTTGTTTCTCCACTCCTTGGAATCGTTTCTCCATCCCGTGGATTCATTTCTCCACCCCATGGAATCATTTCTCCACCCTCTGGAGTCGTTGCTCCATCCCCATGGATTTATTTGTCCACCCTCTGAAGCAATTTCTCCATCCAATGGATTCGTTTCCCCACCCCATGGAGTTGTTTCTCCATCCCATGGATTCATTTCTCCATCCCATGGATTCGTTTGTCCACCCCATGGAATCATTTCTCCACCCTCTGGAGTTGTTGCTCCATCCCCATGGATTTATTTGTCCATTCCATGGATTTATTTGTCCACTCCCTGAAACAATTTCTCCATTCCCATGGAGGAATTTCTCTACCCCATGGATTTGTTTCCCCACCCCATGGATTTGTTTCCCCACCCCATGGAATTGTTTCTCCATCCCATGGAATTGTTTCTCCACCCCACGGAATCATTTCTCCACCCCCTGGAGCAATTTCCCCACCCCCTGGAGCAATTTCCCCACCCCCTGGATTCATTTCTCCACCCTATGGATTCATTTCCCCATCCCATGGATTCATTTCCCCATCCCATGGATTCATTTCTCCACCCCATGGATTCGTTTCACGAAGGGGCTGGCAGAGTGTTGGAGGTCTGAGCAAGGACGAGGAGAAGCTCCAGGATTGCCCCAATTCCCTCCAGGCCAATCCCTGGAGCCACCAGAGATGTTCCAACCCCAATCCAAGGATGGAGAGAAGCTCCAGGATTGCCCCAAATCCCCTCAGGCCAATCCCTGGAGTCGTTTAAATCCCAATCCAAGGATTGGAATTCCAAGGACGGATTGGGAGCCGCGCGAGCAAATCCCTCCTCCGCAAAACCAGAACGGCTTTTGATTGATCCGAGGTGTTCAAAAACGCCGGGAAAATGCAAATTATTCCATAACGAGGCTGATTTCATCTGAAAGAAACAATTTGCAGTCAGGAACGGAGCTGGGATGCTCCCGGAATTTGTATTCCAGAGGTTCCCAGGAGCTTCAAAGGCAGCTCCGGTTTCATCCATGAGCGATTCACCAAAGGCGCAGACAAAGAGCAGAGGGAAGAGAATTCCCGGGAGCATCCAGAGGCGTCGGAAAATCCTCTCCGAGTCCAGCTCATGGTTTTGGGGCTGTTTCCAGCATTTTTGCATGGAATAGGGAACAGGGAAGGGTGAGAGGTGTCCCACGCTCCTGGGCTCAGGTCCCTGTCCCACCAAAGGAGTTCTGCATCCCTGGAGATTCCTGCAGGGATTCCTTCTGGGATCACCAGATTTCTGCTGGGATCACCAGATTCCTAACGAGATTCCTGCTGGGATCACCAGATTCCTGCTGGGATTCCTGTTGAGATCACCAGGTTCTTTCTGGTATCACCAGATCCCTAACAAAATTCCTGCTGGGATCACCAGGTTCCTGCTGGGATTCCTGCTGGGATCACCAGATTCCTGCTGTGATTCCTTCTGGGATCACCAGATTCCTGCTGGGATCACCAGATTCCTAACGAGATTCCTTCTGGGATCACCAGATTCCCAACGAGATTCCTGCTGGGATCACCAGATTCCCAACGAGATTCCTGCTGGGATCACCAGATTCCTTCTGGTATTCCTGTTGGGATCACCAGATTCCTAACGAGATTCCTTCTGGGATCACCAGATTCCTGCTGCGATTCCTGCTGGGATCACCAGATTCCCAACGAGATTCCTGCTGGGATCACCAGATTCCTTCTGGGATTCCTGTTGGGATCACCAGATTCCTAACGAGATTCCTGCTGGGATCACCAGATTCCTGCTGGGATGACCAGATTCCTAACGAGATTCCTGCTGGGATCACCAGATTCTTTCTGGGATCACCAGATTCCTGCTGAGATTCCTTCTGGGATCACCAGATTCCTGCTGGGATCACCAGATTCCTGACGAGATTCCTGCTGAGATCACCAGATTCCTGCTGGGATTCCTGCTGGGATCACCAGATTCTTTCTGGTATCACCAGATCCCTTCTGGGATTCCTTCTGGGATCACCAGATTCCTGTTGTGATTCCTTCTGGGATCACCGGATTCCTGCTGGGATTCCTGCTGGGATCACCAGATTCCTAACGAGATTCCTGCTGGGATCACCAGATTCCTGCTGGGATCACCAGATTCCTAATGAGATTCCTGCTGGGATCACCAGATTCCTTCTGGGACCACCAGATTCTTTCTGGGATCCCCAGATTCCTGCTGGGAATCCCTCCAGCTCCAGCTCCAGCTCCAGCTCCAGCTCCAGCTCCAGCTCCAGCTCCAGCTCCAGCAGCACAAATCCCTCTTCCAAAATTAAAACCCCACATCACACTCCATGTCCCATTCTCCCCTCGGATCCCAGATTCCCAGATCCCAGATTCCCGGATCCCGGCCCCGCAGGGATCGGTGGGGCTGAGGTTTTATTTTTGGGGGGAGTTGCAGCGAATTTGGGAAGGTTCTGGAGGAGGTGGGGGAAGGGGGAGGGTGCTGAAACCAAAACTTGCAGTGAGGCAGGGGAGGGGTTTGAGTTCTCTCTTCGGTTTCCTGGCGTTTATTTTTTGATGCTCAGTTTTTAACCAAGAAGAGGATGTTTTGCAAGCTTCAGAATGCAACAGAGCAGAAAAAAAAAAAAAGAAAAAGAAAAAAAATTTAATCATTTATTTAAAAAAATAATAATAATTCAGAGAAAACTCTTGAAAAAATACTTCGATTTTCCACGTTTTAAAAGGGGATGGTTTGGAGGTCACATCCCTGGAGGTGTCCAAAGAACCACTGGATGTTGGTTTGGGATGACAGGGATTGCTCCTGGGTTGGAGTCGATGGTCCTGGAGGGCTTTTCCAAGGTCAGGAATTCTGGGATTCCACGGAAAAAATTCCTTTTTTTAAGAGGCTCCCCCATCCTCTCCGAATGTCCTGAGGCTCAGCCCTGAATCCTTGCAGCACCTGTGGAGCTTTGGTCCAGCATCCCAGTGGGACAGGGCAGGGAAAAAAGAGGAGCTGGAATCCCATGGAGCAGCCAAAATCGAGGAGGAAGAACCCAAAGGGCTCAGAATCCTCTCTGAAATCCTGAATTGAGGCAGCAAAGATGAAGAGGGAAAAGGGAGATCCCAGGAAGGGGAGATCCAGGAGATCCAGGTCTGACGTGGGAATCGTGGATCCATCTGGATCGTGGGTGCCGGAGCCATTCCGGAGTCATGGGATCTGTCTGCCCAACCAAGGCACGGGGACCCTTTAAACCAGTTCCAGGTACTTCCAAACCAGCTCCAGGTACTTCCAAATCAGCTCCAGAGTCTTCAAACCAGTTCCAGGTCCTTTAAATACCTCCAGGTCCTTTATACTAGGTCCAGATCCTTCAAACAATTTCTAGGTTTCAAACCAGGTCCAGACTCTTTAAAAGAGCTCCAGGCCTCTTAAATCAGTTCCAGGTCCCTTAAGCCAATTTCAGGTCCTTTAAATAAGTTTCAGGTCCTTCTAGAGCAGCCCCAGGTGCTTGAAATAATTTTTAGGTTCTTTAAATCAGTTTCGGATTCTTTAAAACAGCTCCAGGTTCTTCTGAACCAGGTCTGCACTGTTTAATCCCATTTCAGACTCTTTGGAATGGCTCCAGACTCTTTAAAATGGCTCCAGACCCTTTAAACCAGCTCCAGGTCCTTCTAGACCAGCTCCAGGCAACTTAAAAAATTTCCAAGTTCTTTAAATCATTTCCAGATTCTTTAAAATGGCTCCAGGTTCTTCTAAACCAGATCTGGATTGTTTAATCCCGTTCTAAGCTCTTTAAACTGGTTGCGAACCCCTTAAACTGGCTCCAGATCCTTTAAACCAGCTCCAGGTCCTTCTAGACCAGCTCCAAGTTCGTTAAATTATTTACAGGTTTTTAAAAGCATTTTCGGATTTTTTAAATCGACTCCAGGTTCTTCTAAACCAGGTCTGGAGTGTTTAATCCCATTCCAAGCTCTTTAAACTGGTTGCAGAACCCTTAAACTGGCTCCAGATCCTTTAAACCAGCTCCAGGTCCTTCTAGACCAGCTCCAAGTTCGTTAAATTATTTACAGGTTTTTAAAAGCATTTTTGGATTTTTTTAAATCGGCTCCAGGTTCTTCTAAAGCAGGTCTCCAGTCTTTCATCCCGTTCCAGACTCTTTAGAACGGCTCCAGACCCTTTAAACCAGCTCCAGGTCCTTCTAGACCAGCTCCCTCATGCTCGTTGCAGAATTTTCCTCCTTCCCCTCATCCACCTGCAATGACCAAGGGGCACAAGCTCGGCTCAGGGCGGTGGGAGCTGATCCCACCCTCGGAGGGAATTCCCTGGATTTGTTTTAGGGCTCGGGACCCCTCTGTCCCCCATCCCCAACTCCAGGGGCTCCATCTCCCACCCTGGGCTCTCTCCCAGCTCACCTGCTCCGGGTGCTTGACCAGAGCGTAAACGGTGCTGGAAGGTTCCGGAGTCGCCGCTTTGGGTTTGGCTTTGATTCCATTGGGGATGCTCTAGGGAGAGGGGAAAAAACGATTTTAAATTGTTTAAGAGATCCCAAATCTGGAGGTCCCTCAAAGATCCCCCTCTGGAAGTGTTTTCCTATCCCAAGGCAGGGTTGGAGCATCCCAGGATGTCTAATTGGGATGATTTTAAAGCCTCTTCTCAACCCTCCCACCAAAAAATAACCACAAATTCTCCGACCTCTCCTTTCCGGAAGTACAGCTGAGTTTTCGGGGCTGGACAGGGAGTTTTGGGGACGTCCCCGGGGAAGTTCAGGTGGCCCTTGGGCCACCACAGCTGTGGAACATCCCCCTTTGGATTCCCCACGAGGAAGGAGCTGACCTAGCCTGGGATTGTCCAGCTGTCCACCCCACCGTGTCCCCAAGGTGTCCCCAACCCCATGGAGATCCCTGGAGAGGACATGGATCCCTGGACTCACCTGCTGGGAAGGGCCAACCTCAGCGTACACGGTCGTGTAATCGCTCACGGCTGCTGAAAAATTGAGGAGAAAAAAGTGAGAATTTAGGGTAAAAAAGCAGGAATTTGGGGGGGAAAAAATCGGGAATTTGGAGAGTTTGGGGATGCAGGAAACAACATCCCTGGGTGCTCCTGTGGCAGGGGGATGGAGGGAACCCCCACCTCGGGAGGGAAAATTTGACCCCAAAGCCCCTCTGGAGGTGGCTGGGTTTGGGAATTGCTCCTCATCCCTGGGGGATGGAGGATTGGGAGGAGCTTCCAGCACCAAGGACAGGGAAAATCCCTTTTTTTTTTTTTTTTTGTTTAAATCTCAAATCCTAGGGTGGTTTTGGAGGAAAAAATCCATTTGTTTCTCCTTCGTGTGATGCCCTCATCGCCCATGGAACAGAGGGAGGGGGGAAGAGGGGATTTAAACCCTTTAAAATCCCTTTTTTTTGGTCCAAATTTCCCATTGGAAGCGCCGTGCCAGGCGGGTTTGCTCGCGGTTGCCTCTGGAAAACTCAGATGCAAATTCTCATCCGTGAGGAGCTTGCCCTGAGCTAGCCCTGAAATCCCAACCCAGACCCAAAAAATGCTGCAGGAGGTTTATTCCAGCTCATGGAAACCCCAAAATATGGATAAAAACCATCTCAGCAGTGAGGGAATGGTAGAGAACTGCCCCAAAATCCTACCTGTGTCCCTCAGATCGGCTTTGGAGAGATGGGATTTCCTCCAGCCTGGGGGAGAAGTGACACCGAGTCAGCAGCAGCCCCAAATCCGCCCCAAATCAGCCCCAAATACACCCCATGTCAATCCCACCCCTCCCAGATCCCACCTCCTGCTTCCCAGGGCTCCCAGGATGGATTTCCAGGTGGGATTCAGCTCACCTTTGGATTTCCAGAGGAACGCAAAGAGGAATGCAAATAAAAACACCGCAGCTCCAATCCCGGCCATGACCCCAATCCCGACCCTGCTGCCAGAGAGGGCATCTGGAAAAGGGAAGAAGATCCAAGGTCAACATCCCAAAATGAATTTGGCTCTCTCCCGGCCCCGGGGCAGAGGGAACCTGGCCTCAAATCCCTCCCTGATCCCTCGATCCCAGGAGAACTCTCTCCGAGCCAGGGACGAGGTCGGAAGTGGCGGAGGGACAATCCCAGAATCCCGGAATGGTTGGGTTGGAGTTGTCCTGGTCCAGCCAGGGTGGGGTCACCCCGAGCTGGGGACACAGGGACATGTCCAGGAGGGATTTTGGGATGGCTCCAGAGGGGGAGACTCCGTGGGAAGAGGTTCTTCCTCGTGTCGAGGTGGGTTCTTCTTGGGGTTCAGTTTATGGCCACCGCTCCTCGTTCCTGTCCCTGGGAGTGTCGGGAAGAGCCTGAACGTTCCCGGGAAAGGGTTTTGGGAGGAGCTGGAGGGTGCTGGGCTGAGGCTCCCCAATTCCCCTCCCTGACT
This sequence comes from Vireo griseus, assembly GCA_035047045.1. Taxonomy (NCBI): domain Eukaryota; kingdom Metazoa; phylum Chordata; class Aves; order Passeriformes; family Vireonidae; genus Vireo; species Vireo griseus. The sequence goes on from JAWWMJ010050743.1 coordinate 13,231, forward strand.
GGACATGGAAAAGCTGCTCCAGGCACACAGGGACACTTGTGGACATTCAGGGACACTTGAGGACACTCAGGGACACTCGGGGACACTTGGGGACACTCAGGGACACTCGAGGACACTCAGGGTCACTTGAGGACACTCGGGGACACTCAGGGACACTTGGGGACACTTGGGAGGGCACAGCTGGACACGGACAGGGGGTGGCAGCTCACCGGGGCCGGGAGAGTGCACGGCGTTTTCTGGTGAGGGGGAGAGAACAGGGAGAGAGGTCAGCACTTCCCTCTGCATCCCAAACCACTGCTCCAGGGAAAAGCTGGAGCCCCCAAAAAGTGGGATCGGCCCAGACCACCCCTCAGTTCCCACCTCTTCACGGCCCTCACAGAAAGCAGGATCAGCCCATCCCAACCTCATCTTTCCCATCCCATCCCATCCCATCCCATCCCATCCCATCCCATCCCATCCCATCCCATCCCATCCCATCCCATCCC